>WOGO01013204.1:0-14458 GCA_015342085.1 Leptinotarsa defecta | reverse complement strand
GTCAGGTAATTATTAAATATTCCGCCATTTTGTAGTAGGTGAAGATATAGACTTCATATTCTAGGGTCAGGAGCTTCAAAATGATGTGTCACAAGACTCCCCTTTCCATTTAATTTTTTTCCCAGATGGCGCCCAGTCGCCATCTAGAAAGTTTAATCTGTCAATTTCATTTCAAAACAAAGTATTCATGCATTAGTTTCATTATCCCAGATTTCAATTTTTTGAGTTGACCTGTTTAAAAAATAAAAGGGGAGGACCTTATAAAAATGCACTGTATGTTTACAATTTCTCGACCATGGAACTTGAACATGTTTTCTCATTATCCCGGAATTCTATACACAAAAACTGTTTCGCAACTGTCACCGATCCTCAATAATTCGGCATTGAAAACACATTATCCATGTACCCATGTACCCCCATACAATGGATTCCTCGGGCGTGTCTTAATCACGCCCGACACGCCCGAGGAAGCCATTGTATGGCGAAACACGTGTTGCGTGTCTTAATCACGCCCGAGGAAGCCATTGTATGGCGAAACACGTGTTGCGTTTTTGTAAAACTACCTAGTGAAAATCACACAATAAAGTGTTTTTAGAATATGAAGATGTATTGTGTTATTCGGAAGGCAATCTTTGAATGTTGTGTGACTAAACACACCTCCGTCTGATATTCTTCTTTGACAGTCAACATTTGCGTAGGTAAAGTTGTAGTTCGCATCTACCACCGCAAGTAGAACTCTACTGAAAAACCCCTTGTAGTTGAAATATTCTGTGCCACTATGGATAGGTTCTTGCAACGTAATATGCTTCCCATCAAAGGCCCCCACACAGTTTGGAAATTCCACTTATCATTGAACTCTTTTGAAATATCTTTCCACTCTGCTTTATTTTGTGACATCTGAAACAAAATTATAACGATATAGCAATATTCAATCATTAATATTTTCCTTTTTTTTAGGACGAGCATTCAAATGAAGATGAAGATGCTGCAAACGAAACCCAGATTGTCGACCAGGACCAAGTAAAGACACACCTCGAAGAGGTGACAATGGAAATAAAAGTTTACCAAAGGAACCGTCTGTTCGGCCAGGCGGAGGCCCACAAAAGAAATAAAAGACATCAGCTACAGAAGAAGCTCTGTCAATTATGAGAGGACGGCATACATCAGGAATGGATCAGTTCAAGTCTTTTGGAGAGCTAGTAGGACTGCGTATTGAAGACCTCCCATCGTCAACTGCTCAGAAAATTTTGAAACAACTTAATAGAAATATTCTGTTTGAAGCTAAAATGGGCAAGTACGACTATGGCAACCCATTGAGCGGAAGTTACTCACAGCCTTTCTACCCAATATCGAACTACGTACAACAACCGACTCCTGTCCCGATGCCACCAGCTTGTCCCAATCCAAACCCATACTTTGAACAGTCGTCTTTTCACGGACACACACAAGCAACCTGTCCAAAAATGAAAACCAGTCAGAATCGGTATTATTAGAAACTCAGGCATCAGTAAATTCCTTTTTACATCATAAAATGGGTGTGAGTGCTCGAAAAAGAAATGATAACAAAATGATGCTTCTTTTCACTCACGATTTTCAACCTTTCTCAATCGTGGAAGATTATGGATTCAGAAAATTTGTTGATGCTCTCAATCCAACTTATCAATTACCGGCTAGAAAGACGATAACAAAATCCCTTTTGCCTGCAGAATATGAAAAGGTATATAACAAAACCAAAGTTATAATGAGAACTGTGAAGTCAGTCACGTTAACTACTGACTGTTGCGACTTCTTCTGCTACTGAAAATTTTTTAGCGGTAACTGCTCATTTTCTCAATGACAACTTTGAGCTGAAACACATGATTTTAGGCTGTGAGTCAATTGGGGAGAGTCATACTGCTGTTATTATACTAACTGATGGTCTTATCGATATTTATCGAAAATAAAAAAAAAAACAACAGTAACAAAAACAAACCAATATCAGACTTAACCCTCTAATGCATTCGGTTCCCATTTGGGAACCAAGTGCATCAAATCATCTCAATTCCTTCAAATTGCATTTTTAAAGCGTGGTGTGACCGTAGTTCCCTCTCGGGAACGTTGTTTAATAAGTTCATCTACTAATTCGTAGATGGCAGGGCACTACATAGTTGGTAACTATTAAAATAGGAGAACGTGTCATGGACGTTTGACGTTATCCATTATCCATAGTTTTGGGTGAATTATAACCTGCTTATGGTAATTACTTACTGTTTTTCATTACTTTATGAGTACTGATCCGCTAAATTTGATTTTAGATAATCGTACCCATTTGGGAACAAGGCGGTTGAAAACACAAAATGGATGAAACTTGGCAATCCATCACCCTTCTATGGGAAGAGTGACCATTCTCATCAAATTAGGAGTATACCGAGTGATAGTGAGGATTCAATCCTTGCAGATGAAGACGATCACATTCCAGAATACCAGAATTTGGATGAAACATTAACAAATTTTGAATCTGAAGATGAACTACCTCTAAGTAACTTCATAAACGCTACATCTTCTGCAAATTCTAAAGTGCGCAAGCTAGAGTGGACAGAAAATCAAACTTTCACAGACAACGACAAGGTGAAATTTTGTGGTTCTACTGATTTACCAGAGGAAATTTTAGAACTTTGCACTCCTTATGCAATTTTCAATTTATTTTTCACGGATGAATTCATGAAGTTGATGGTAGATATGACAGTGCTTTATTCCGTTCAATCCAATCCAAATCGCCCATTTGTAACAACTGATGAAATTAAAAAATTCATTGGCATTTTACTCTGGATGTCGATTATAAAACTACCCAGCACAAGAATGTACTGGTCTGCAGACACGCGTGTTTCCCAAGTTGCGGATATTATGCCACAGATCCGTTTTCACGAAATAAGGAGAAATTTGCATTTCAATAATAATCAGCAAATGAAAAACAAAATGGAAAAAATTCAACCTGTCATCGATCACATTCAACAAGTGTGTAGCAAAATTCCAATGGAAGAAAATTTGTCCTGCGATGAACAGATAGTACCCTTCAAGGGAAAAATTTCTATAAAAACCTATAATCCCAAGAAACCACATAAGTGGGGATATAAGTTGTGGGTGCTTTCAGGAGTCAGTGGTTTCTCATATGATTTTGAATTATTTACTGGCAAAATAACTTCAGAAAAAGGGGAGCAAGATTTTGGTTCTGCAAGTAATGTTGTTTACAGGATGAGTCGAAACATTCCAAAAAATCTCCATCAGAAATTGTACTGTGATAACTACTTTACAGGCATTCCTTTGTTCAGTCACTTGTCACAGAATGGAATTGATTGTGTAGGCACTGTTAGAACAAACCGGTTGATGGGGTGCAGCTTTCCTACAGAAAAGAAAAAAATGGAAAGAAAGAGGTAGAGGTTCCTATACTGAAAAAATAACAACATACAAAAATCAACAGCTAAAGGCTGTACAGTGGTATGACAATAAAGTGGTTACACTACTATCCACTTTTGCTGGTAGTCAGCCGTCACACAAGGTTCGAAGATTCTTCAAATCTGATAACTCAAAGAAAGATATCAACTGCCCAGACATTGTAAAGGTGTACAATAAACATATGGGAGGGGTAGATCTTCTTGACTCCTTACTTGGATTATGCAGAATTCGTACTAGATCTAAAAAATGGTATCATAGGCTGTTTTTCCATATGATAGATGTGGTCATATGTAATGCTTGGTTGTTGTACAGACGCATTTCAGAACACCACAATCAGGACCAGCCAGATGGGCATGGAAAAATGCCTCTCTTACAGTTCAGGATTGAGTTAGCAAAAGTGCTGACTACAATAGGATCTAGTAATGTAGTGAGCAATAAGAGAGGTAGACCAAGCAATACATCTCTCGAGTCAAAATATAAAAAAAGGAAGCATAAAGAGTCTTCTCCTCCATTTGAAACCAGAACTGATGGAATTGGTTACTGGCCCCAACATTCTCAACAACGCAATCGTTGCCGATTGGACGGATGCAATGGAAAAAGTAGAATGTTTTGTTCTAAATGTAAAGTATACCTATGTTCATACGATGAAAAAAGATGTTTTGTAGAGTATCATTGTTGATATTCATTGCAGTGAGAATAAATATTTTAAACTATAACTGTTCTTTCTTTGTACAATGTTCCCAATTGGGAACCAAGTTTAAAAATGTAAAGTTTTTGAAAATAATGGTTCAATAATTTGTCCACTATTTTTATGTATTTTACAAGCCGAAATACACAGTTGAAATTTTTTTTGAAGAAAAATTCGATCTTGTGCAATAGAGGGATATAGAATCATATCGTATGCATAAACAATACTTAAATGTTTTGTTCGTTCATCAATTCATTTCTTGTGTTTTATATGATAACGTTATCTCTTGCACATCAGAATATTTCAAAACTCTTCAGCTTCTTGAGATACATCCTTGCAAAAATAATTTTTTTCGTTATAGATTATTTTATCACATATTCCCCATCCACTCGATACTGATATTTCAATAGGAATTGATAGTCAGGTATCACAATAGCCCCAAATCACGGGGTAAATGTGATATAATGACATAATTTTAAAAAAATACCATAAATTCCAAAAATAAATTATATTGTCCTTAAAAATACAATTCCGCATGCATAACAAGCCTGTCAGTGTACTGTAGATTTTTAGTATCGTTCCCTTTATTCTTCCCAGTTGTATAGCCAATCAAAATTGAACTATAGAAAAACTGTAACACAATTACCCCTATTCACCTTATATGAAAGTTTTCCATGCCTTTGGCGTATCAAATCCAAAGAGTATAGTGACAGGGATAAGAAGGCGCAGGCGTATGAAATGTTAGTCGAAAAATTTAAAGAAATTGATGCTACTGCAAACAGAGAAACAGTTGTTAAAAAAATTAATTCGTTGAGAAGTGTTTACCGTAAAGAAGTAGCAAAATGCAATAAATCGAATCGATCTGGGGCTGGAGAAGACGAAATCTACAAGCCAGCTCTGTGGCATTTTGATTTGTTACACTTCCTAAATGATCAGGAGACACCCAGGAAATCTAGGAATACCATGATTGAAAATGACGAGTCGGAAGTTGATGAACCATCATAACAGGTAAGAAAAAAATTTCCTTTATATAATCGTTTTATTAATTTATTTACATACATGACACCATTAATTGTTTAAAGTTATAAATTTATCTTGCCAAGGAACAGACCCCTCATTATTGAAGTACTCTTTGAATTTTTCTCTGACTGTGATAGCATTATTGAAAATCTGGCCTCTTCTTCCACGCTGTAGGTCGTGTAATAATTGTGGGTCCCACCTTTCACCTAATTCAATAGTACATTCAAAAATATTTTCCCGATCCATACTTTCAGGAGGTATGTAGTTTTGGGGTGATCTTCTGCGCAAAAAGTTGTGTAAAGCGCAACACGCAAGAACTACAGTATCGCCGTTGTCCAACTTCAAATTAATACTTGTGTGGAAAATACGAAATCTTGAAGCCAAAATTCCGAATGTGTTTTCAACAACACGCCTCGCCCTAGATAGGCGGTAATTGAAAATTCTTCGCTCCCTTGTTAATGCTTCTCGTCGATAAGGTTTAAGAAGTTCTCGACTCATAGCAAAAGCTTCATCACCAACAAAAACGTATCCTAAAACTCTGTTCGAACTTCCAATGCACCGGTATTTTGGAATGCTCAACTCGTTGTCAACGAGCTTTTCATAAAATGAAGTGTTATTTATGACTCCTCCATCTGAGATCCTACCGTTTGTGCCTATATCACAATACAAAAATTCGCAATTAGCATTGGCTATTGCTATAGGAACAACACTGTGGGTTTTTTGTAATTGAAATAATAGGACCCACTTCCTTTAGGTGGCACAATCCTAATATGTTTTCCGTCAATTGACTCAGCTGCAACTTCCAGCCACTCCTCTTCAGTCTTTGGAAACTGAAACTAAAAAAAAATCGTGAGCAGCAAAACCTTCCACTACGTCGCTTCTCTACAGGCAGAGGTATCTAGCCCCCAACGTGTTATTTTCATAATACAAGACTGTGAGTATGCATCCTAAAATTTGCTCTCCAGCCTTTTTAATTTATTCGACCATTATTTCAAAAATAATGAAAATTATGAAGATCGATAATTGTTTGATATTTTCAGATGAAAGAAGATGTGCATACGAGTTCAGCTGACGCTCTATCCGCTGAAGCGCCTGCTACTCCTCTTTACGAAGCATCAACTTCTTGTTCCAATGCAACATTGTCCCGAAATACTTCAAGATCGCACTCTTCAACTCGTAAGAGAAAGGCAGTTCCAAATGATGATGGCACAAGTGACGTTATGAAGTTGGTAGGAAAGAAACTGGAGTCGCTACAGACAGAGGATGCTTTCCACGTGTTTGGAAAACATGTCGGTAATAAACTCAGAGATGTCCCTAGTTCACAAAACGCAACCGCTAAGAAACTGATTTCTGATGTTTTATTCGAAGCATAGTTGGGTACACTAACAAGAAATTTTCAACTTGTTGATATGACTAGCCAGTGACAAGATGATTTTGGTTTAATGAATGGGCGGAATTGGCGTCAACAGAATATGCCCCAACAATTGAGAATGCCACATACTCTTTCTTCACAAGATGGACCATACCACTCCTTCTCGCAGCAGTCGCAGCCTATGCCACATAACTATGTCCCAGAACAACTCACACGAACTCATGAGTATGAAACAATTAGCAAAATTCCGTCAGTTTCACGCATCATTCCACAGAAAGGTAAAGAAGATCTATAGACACACACACATCAAGTCCTTGCCCCCTCTTCTGCTGCAAACTTCTTGTCAACATATCAACCAAACTGAGACACATGCCTGCATTTTCATTCTGCTTACCCTAAGTATTGTGAAACACTGATGTTTTTAAGGTTCATATAAATATAAATCTTTTATAGACAATAGCATTATTACTTACCTTCAAGTAGTCATTCTTCAGCACCTTGAAGATAGCTTTGCATGTTTCGGGAATGATTTCACTTATGGATTGTTTCGATATTATTGTTGTGAATTCTAGGTCTTTGTAACTTCTGCCAGTTGCCAAAAATCTTAAAGTTGCTATCAGCCTTTCATGTGGTGATATTGCTGTTCTCATACAAGTCTTTTCTTTGATGATATGCGGTGTTACTAATTCTAATAAATAGGTATACGTTTTTATGTCCATTCTCACGTAGTTCCTCCAATCATTAGGTTCATCACGTAATTCACGCAGTAATGTAATATGGGAAAAGTGCTGCCTTTTTAGGAGCCACTTCCGCGACCACTTTGAACGCCTGGTACTTCTGAGACGTTTCAATCGTTCATTTTTCACAAGACAGCATGCCAAAATTGACCAGAGTAGTACCTTCTCCATGATTATCACTGATTATAAAAAATACTACAAATAAAGCAAATTAGCCTGAGTTGAGGAAGAAAAAGCGTGGAGGCTGAGAACAAATGATGATTTTTCAACGGAGATACGGAGATAACTTCGCGGACAGTACTGTCCCCAGTTTATAAAATAACAAACTGAGCGAAATCCACAGATAACTCCGGACCATGTGGACGCTCCAACAATTGCAACGTTTTCATTCCATCTTTAAACTGCGCAAATAAAACGTTGTGCAAAATGTAGCGTCTGGACCGGCCTTAAGAACTGTAGATCCAAATCAAGCTTTGACATAGACCGCTTCCGTTTTTTATTCTGCATATTCGTTGTCGATATCAATGCTTCTTTTTTTTTCCTTGTTTATTATTGATCGGAAAAATCCAATATTCTATATTCTGGTTTACTGCGCCTATCTCAGGAAGCAAGAACCAAAAAAACAAATAAAAGAAATATTTGTCACTGATGAACTCGGCAAAAAGTCTGTTTCAAAAAGTACTCATATTTATTTTTTTTTGTTCGACATTCCGAATATTGAATATCAAAGCAGTCATTCGATTGATTATCACATATTAGTATTGGATATTCATTATCTATGTTATAGGTTGTTTCATAAACATTCTTCCATCAAAATCATTTTGTTTTTGTATGATGAAATTATTAATTTCTAGGGTAAATTTTCTCAATGTATTATTCAAACGTGAAATAGATTTAATAGCAATTTCACTTCGATATCAAGATATGTGTTTTCAGAAAGTTCAGTAACACGCGCCCGTTATCTACAATTTGGATTTTTTGGTTATCTAATTATTTGTGTTGTTGTATTATGTAATGTTATATTTCGTTATATTATGTGTGTTGAATCATATTCTCTCGTTGGCCAGCTATTGCTTGCTTCCTCATGAATCATTAATAACCCTCAGAATTCAAAACTTAGGAGAGATAAGGATCAAAGTCTCATCTTTCAATTTACAATTTCTAACACGGGTCGAACGCACAGTGAGCATTGAAATTGTCTCACAATACAGATGATGATTAAGTAGAACAAATCACTCATGCAAACTAACCGGTTGCCATCTGATATGTGTATAGGTATTTGCCTAGGTAACTGTTGCTTTTATCGTAAGATAACTTGGTTATACTTCATATAAAACTGAATATTTCAGGTACAGATGCATAGGTTGAAAAAAATGCATAACGAAAAAGTTTAATTTACTGATGGGTTTATATAACACGAATTGAAGATTCAAATTTTCATGCAAATTATGATACAAAAAATACTCAATCGATAAGAACATGTTTGAACAAATGAAAAAATAATTTTCAATATTCACGGTTATATCCACGGTTATTAATCAGTTAGACTGGTGAAACTGAAGTTCAGTGATACGCGTTTTGAATAAAATTTACATTGTGAAATTGTGTAGTTATTATCATGGATAATTAATACACAATTCAAATTTTCATCAGTGTATTTGAGTCAGTATATTTGTAATGATTTTTATTTCTCAAAACACCTGCATAATAAATTGCAGTAATCTTTGTCGATATCGTCATTTTTATTTTCTGTTTTGGAAAAAAAATTACATTAAATATCAGGTCCGTGATGAGCAATCAATCACAACGTAGCTATTGTTCAAGAGATTTGGATGAGAAATCGGAAAAAAGCTGGAATAAAACAACGAACTCACGTGAAGGAGGTATGAGTACAAAAGAGCGTGGAGCTGCCAGACAGTTTAAAGCGAAGAAAGCGACAATGAAATGAGTGAAGTAAAAACAAAACGTTATTGAAGTTTAGTGATCAGTTTTTCATGATGAAGTATGAAGATGAATTTGAATGAGAGTACCAATTAAAACCAATGCTTGGACGTGACATTGGTAGATACAGGGCATGTAACATACATTGCTGATCCCTTAGTATGTTTATGATTGTTAGAACTCCCTATCAGATAATTCTGGAATCTTTTGTTCAGCGATTACCTATTTACGATCGTCTAGAAGAAATCTAAACCAATAAACGACCAGATATTATGGAATAATCAAAATTTTTCTGTGATTGTCCGCCAGAAGTCTGAACCAGTAAATGATCAAAACTTCGATTATTTCATGAAAATAATCAAAAACTCTTTGTAATTGTCGATTTTTGAACTGTTATCTAATGAAATATTGGAAATGGTATTTAATAGTTTGAAATGATGATTTAATTTCCAACAGCCTTTAATGAAACATAAACACTGAACAGTCAACATTCTTGAAGAAACTCATTTTAAAATTTGTCTGACGTTGATTATTTTTGAGTAGTTTGAAATTTTTCATGCCTACTATATAGAAAATTTCAATTTGACGTTTTTCCACTACAAAAAAACGATGAAACTTTCGAAGGCTAGACAGCATTAGCAGGCTTTCACAGCGATACAATGTTCAACCGACTGGTTCAACAGATTTAACTGAAAATGAAACGGTGCAAAAATTTTGCATAAATCATAAAAATTTGAAAGTTTTCCGAGCTTATATTATATTTTTTCAGCTCATCTTTTTTCTGGAAATAATCTCAATTTATATCCTTCTGGCACACCATTTCAATGGATCAACATATGTACATGCAGTTCATAATTTTCAAAATTGAACCAATGTTTTCGTTTGTAACACATGACCCTACGGTGGAGGATTTCATCGAATTATTAACACCTAAGTGACTTGCTTGCCAAAATTTTAAAAGTTATAGATTGGCGAACAGTTCAACCATTTTTACTTGGTAAACTCGGAATATAATCCATGAATAACACTGTAATTTTGAAACTTCCGCACCTAGTTCAAATACCTTCATGAAACATGAAAAAAATAACCCCTTTCAAACTCGGTCATAAAGGGACTCGGCTTTGATTTTCTCTATCTAACATCCGGTCTACCGTTCAACGTCAACCTCTCGCCAGCCAACTTGATGTATGGGAACCCAACATCTGGAGACAAATGAAGAAATGTAGTGGAAAGATTACAGCTACGAAACAGCCAAGTCGGTAAGTTGAAACAGGATATCAAAGAAATAAACATTGTTTAGCTCACCGGTTTCCTCACCGGCATTGGCAAGCAGTGCACTTTATTGCTCCCTGAAAAATTTATTAGATGACAGATAACATCCTAACAGCGGCGGATCCCTTACTATTTTTTATAAGTTAACAGCATATGACTGCAACAGATCGTTTGCATTGCTTTATTAGGTAGAGATAGCTCAGTTGATGATCCTGTCTTTCAATATTGACAGCATCCATTTCTTCACCTCTATTACTGTTTCTATCAGTGTTGTACAATTATATAAAAAAAACGATTTATTTCCAACTGGAGTACCCAGTTACAGGAAATGCTATTATAACAGAGTATATGTGAAGTAAATATTGAAAATATTGGAATATAGAAATGTATAAAAGAAAATGCTAAGACAGAGTATATATAAAATATTCTTGTACGTAGAATTTGAAAAGATAAATGAAAAATTGAGTGTATAACATAAAAAATACAAATTATGCAATGTAGCAGTACCGACACAAATATTATTTATAGGACTATTAAAAGTGATTGTTGATATGTGATAGCAAGGCATTCAGGGAGTCGAAATAAATATCGCAATGGTCACAGATTGTATTGAAGCTACTGCACATAAAATTCAATGGTGATCGTAGCATAACATTTAAGCGTGATGCTCCACAATAGAACTCCAGGTCGTGTCGAACTCCGCTTCTTGGTACTAAGAAATTGATCCCGGGTAAAACAACCGTACTGTCAATATTGTTGTTAAGTTATTCATGCAAGAAATTTATACCAAGGATAAGTCTCATATTTTGATCATATCAAATCGTGCACGCTTTCAATTGATGTGGTTTGATAGTCTGGATTTCCTTCCCTATACTCTAAATTGGATCTGGCATTCGCAGAATATAGCAATTTTAAGGTAGCGATACTTTTGAACTTTTTGCTATTTCTGTGAATGAATCCAAGCATTCTATTTGCATCAGCAGTCATATTTCTTTTGTGTTGTAAATGTTAATTTACTGTCATATGTTACACCAATATATTTCATCTCATGTACGCTGTTGATTTTAGTGTTGTTGATTGAATAATCGTACATTGAAGTTCGCTTTTTTTGTTGTGAATAATGTTATGTTACATTTGGAAACGTTTAGTAGCAGACGATTATCGTTACACCAAAGTTTGATTACATTCAATTCATATTGTACACGTTGGCAGTCAGAAATGTCGTCGATTTCATAATATAGATATAGGTTGTCTGAAAATATTCAAACAGGTTGCCAAATCAATAATGAAAATTGAAAATGAAAGAGGTTCAAGATTAGAACCTTGTGGCACCCCAGACGTAACTACATATTGAGCCGATTTGAAAGATTCATATTCGACGAATTGTTTTCTGTTAACTAGATATGATTCAATTAGAGTAAGCAGTTGGTTAGAGACTCTCAATTTTCCCAATTTGCCGAAAAGAACATTATGGTTTATTCTATCGAAGAATTTTTTAAAGTCTAAATAAACAACATCGACTTGATTTTGCTTGTCCAGGTACGTACAGAGATATTGATTTAAACATGCTAGATTTGTCATACATAATATTTTCTGTACGAAACCATACTGGGTAGGAGAAATAACTTTTTGAATATACACACATATCTCAAAAAGTTCAGAAAAGTTACATAAAATTGAAATTGCTCTGTAGTTTGTGATATCCCTAGAGTTACTTTTTTTTAATATGGGACCAATTCGAGCCGTTTCCTACAGCTCAGGGAAAGCACAAGTTGTAAAAATTAAGTTGAATATGTCTATTAGAGATATAGAGAGAATGTCGCAAGACTAGGAACATTTTCAACGCCTGCGCTGAGTTTATTCTTTAATTTTTTGAAGCAGTAACAATATAGATTTTAGAGTATTCCTGCCTTCTCTAATGTTTAATGTATCTAAATCGGAATTATGAGAATATTGACGAAGCATATTCTCGTCGGAAACCAAGTATACACTTCTGAAATACTTGGCGAATCCATTGACGATATCCTCAGGTTTGTCAAATACCTCATCACTATGTTTCACTATACCCGGTATACACGAATGTCTTTTTTTACTATGTATGAATGACTGAAAGTCGAGTTGTCAGATAAAATATTATTTTCAGGTAAGTTTGTAAAGTGACTATATGCTGCTTTTATTTTAATTTTAACAGTTTTTCTCACATCCGAATGCTGTTTTATATTTTTTACAGTTTTCATATACTAATTCGTTTTTCTTAATATGGCTGATAACCTCAGCATCAAACCATGAGGAAAATTTACGCGTTTTTACTGTTCTCAGTGGAACTGTCTGAATGAAGATGTTGTGTAATTTTTGATATAATCAAGCACATGCCGAGTCGATATCAGTACATTCAGAAATGTCATACCATTCGGTTGTTCTGATCAGTCCATATTTAGCTGGAAAGTTTGCTTTACGAAATTTAAATTGCTTGAAAGCATCTGTTGTATTAATAGTAAAGTCATTGATATGAGGAGTAACTTCTAGGATGAAATTATTGCATGGATGTTTGTGTTATACCTTATTCAAATAATAATTAGAACTCAACAAAATATTGAACAACTCGATCCATAGTTGAATGGGATTGGGGGTTGGGTGATAGTTAACTAGAAAGGACATGAATTTGTCATTTCAGTGTTTTATGCACTTGCAATTCAAATGCATCAAATATTGAGTTAGCAGTTTTTGTTATCTGGAAATTGAAGGTGATTCATCACACTTATGAATGTGAAAGTCACTCACTTAACACTCACTCATTCATCTTTGTTTCTCCGTACTGGAAGTCCTAGGAAGCTGAAATTTGTTATATAGGTGTTCCTCAGGTCTTAGATGTGCATTAAGGAATGATTTTCAAATACTTCAGCTGAGGCGCCCCCCGTGTGAATAAAAGGGGCGCGTTTACATATGAAAATTACGTCTTCATCGCTGTTTCTCCGTACCGCTATATTTTTGGAGGCTGAAATTTTGTATGTAGGTTCGTTTCATGTTGTAGATGTGCAAATGAAGATTTGTTTCATATTGAAGATGTTCAATAAGAAAGGATTTTGAAATATTCAACTGGGGTGCCAGCCACGGGAAAAAAGGTGCGTTCATAAAATGAAGATACATTTTCAACATTATTTTTCCATAGCAATATATTTTTGGAGGATGAAATTTTATACGAATATTTGTTTTATATTGTAGATGTTCAATAAAAAAGGATTTTTGAAAAAAGCGCGTTCATAAAATTACCTTTAATATATCCTTAATCTCATCTGAACATAATGTGTTCAATATGGACCCTTATAGCATGTAATTTGAAATAATATTTTATATTTCAAAAGATTTAAAATGCAGATTCCGAAAACAGCCGAAAAAAGCTGTGAATGTTGTATACAAAGACATTCTTTAGTATATTTAGTTTCAGCATTGCACCCGTACGGAGCCGGGGCGGCTCGTAAGTTGATAATATTCCATATGTTGATAGTCTGTGAATTGGAATTCATACCGACAGATGTTTGAAAATAGAGTAACCATAGTCTGATAATGCTCTGCTAGTATTCACCAGAAGATTCGAATTTCTGAAAATAGACCTTTGATGTCAAGATATTCGCCCTTTGAGAGCTGAAAAACATGTGATGATTAACAAGGTTTATTCGATGCCACAAAAACCCAGGCATCAGTTTTCTCCAAAACTGTACACACCTCAGCAAATGTTGATGCTTTATAAAGCGGTATATACAGGCTGATTTACGGTGGATGGCACATTAGACGTTTCTGGTGCACCACGGATCACTTTGAAAATTTATTGGAGGGCATATTCGGACATTCTCTAGCCAACTAAAATATTTTCGACAATGCGATGTTGCCGCTTCTATTAGAAAGCAGTAGCAACTTTGATTTTTCAAATGGAACACTCTGTATATAATATTATTTTTGGAATCTCCAACAATTGCCCGACAACTTTTCTTGATATTT
>WOGO01013040.1:0-10483 GCA_015342085.1 Leptinotarsa defecta | reverse complement strand
ATCAAACTCAACTTTATTTTGTTCAAACTTGCATTTGCTGTAATAACCCAAATTGAGGAACATTCCCCATTGTGGTTACCTGTAGTATATAAATATTAATGTAAGAACAACTTGAAGTATAAATCACTTGAAAAAGCTACTGTGCTAGCGAAATATGTTGTGATATATTTTTCAAAATAAAGTTTGAGAGGATCAAATCGTGAGGTGAAGTTTTTGAAATTACAATTTTAGAAGTTTTAAGAGTGAGTTTTGAACATTTTTATTTATTTTTTTTTACTGGAAACTGCATAAGAAACAAGGGTCTTATTTTGATTATCGAGAACTATATAAAACTATGTAAACAACTCAGTTAATGTTTTGTCAGACCTAGCGTCTGGTATCGAAAACAAAAATTTAACATTGAGTTATATAGTATGATAAAAAATTGGTACGCCCTCCAGAATCAACATTCCAAATAATTCACTGTTTTGAATTTCCAGGAGATAGACGCGGTCTCCTTTGGCTCCTAGATGAGGAAGCTATTTACCCTGGTTCATCTGATGATTCCTTCCTCGAAAGACTCTTCACCCATTACGGGGAACGGGACCATCAGCTACTCTTGAGGAAAGCTCCAGGAAACAACCAGTTCATAATTCAGCATCTCCAAGGAACGAATCCTGTCTTGTACAGTGCCAAAGGCTGGTTGAAGTGTAGCAGGGAGAATCCCGTAGCTCGAGCTGCTGTCAACATTCTTCAGGAAAGTTGCAAGTGAGTATTTATTGAATTACGGAAACATGGAAGATTTTTTCGAATATTTTTTTTTGTATTCCAGGGAGGATCTTAGTAAATTATTCGTTACTGCGAGAGGGCTGGGTGCCTCAAGTTTTGGTGGCTCTCTGGTTGGCCTGGATGGTTGCCAGTCATTGAGAAGAGCTTCGAGTATCAGAAGAACTTTCACCGGAGGTGCTGCGGGAATAAAGAGGAAGAGTGTTTGCCTTCAGGTGATAATCTTTGTTATTGTTTTTTTTCTCAAATATGTAAGAAGTGTACTGAGGTGTAATGTATAGAACGTCGCGTCTGTTGTTCCACCAGCTTCCAAAACGGACATAACTTTTGAAACATCCTAAACTTTTGAAACATCCTAATATTTTATCATGGTTCTAAATGTCGACTATGGTATGGGGCATTGGTATGGTTCCACAAGTTGAATGATGCCTTCAAACCATTTTTCAAACATCTCCGCATTCATCTCTTCATGATAGTCGCCTGTTTTCTTAGATTTCAATATTAATTTACCATTTGGTAAAAATCCACTGTCGCTTCCTATATGCGTAACTATCAGACGACTACCTTTTCCAGATGGCTGTTTTAACCCAACTGACAAACCTTCATTAAAGGCTTGTCGTGCACTTGTTATATTACCATCCTGCCATACTTTTTTGACCGTATGTCCTTGGTTAACCCATGTCTCGTCCATGAAGTACAATTTTTTTTGAGCTTCCGAAATTCGTCAATTTTTCTTAGATAGTTTCTTCTCCATGCTATTATTTCTTGACGTTCAATGAGAATGCTTTTCCTGTCAACTTTTCCGTACGTAAATTTCATTTCGTGTACAAGTTTCCTAAAAGTTTCTTTACCCATTTTTGGGACCAATTCATGATCGCTAAGTGCCTCCAGAACTGTTTGTAGTGTGGGCAGCTCATTTCTGAAAAAGAAACTGTGAATAGTTCTGCGTATACTGGTTTTGGCTTCTTCATCAACTGTGATTTTTTTTCGTCCGCTACTAGTTTTTGGCGTTTGTACGTCCCCATGAATTTCTGCTTCTCTTAGTATTTTGTAAATCGATGATTTTGGTACACCGGTATAATCAGAGCACATATCAACTAATTTATCTTTTGTAATTGTGGAACTTAATGATGTAGAAATGCCCGGTTGGTTATTCGGAGGTACACACGTACAATTACAGCACATATGCACAAAGTCATCTTTTGGTGGCTGATGATCTCTTTCAAGACAGTGAAATACTCGCAGTACAATTTGTTTTTCTCTTACTGACCGAGACTCCGACCGTTTTACCTTTTTCGACGTGGAAGGCCCGACCATGTCTCCCATTTTTTGAGTAGTTTGAGAACGGTGTAGAAATATAATTATGTAACGCTTAAACACTTATTAGCACTATTATTTTCACCAATTGTTATCACAACACGTCGATTGCTGACTAACTTAACTGTAAAACGTACAATTCACGCTGTATAATTCACAAACCAATGATACGCTCATGGCTGCAAGTACATTAGTGAGGACTGCAACGATGAGATGGAAGTTACGGTAAAGTGACAAAGACAGAAATATCGTTGCGTACAGCGTTGCCACTAGTTGTAATAAATATCTAACACTATACAGAAAATAATGAATTTTAACTGATCAGTAATCAGGAAATGTATAAGTATTACTCATTACAAGCTCATTACTGATTTTTGTCATAAATAATACCTTTTAATCGTACTAGTATTGTGTATTATCTATAATTTGCCACAACCTACAACTCTACTGCTTACTATATTTTGATTCTGCTATAAACTGGTAACGTAAAATTTAGATATGACAACACACTTTACTCTCAATCATTATTGGTTTTACTATAGTACAATGTTTGTAAAGTGTTTTAATTTAATAGATACCGTTTGAAACACTTGATATGAACATATAGTAATATTGAAAATGAAGTGATTGAATGACATTAAATAATATATTTATTAAAATGCCGCCCAAAAAAAATTTTGGTAGAAATCTACTCACCTGTTCCAGAAGTACTTGAATACACTCTAGACAATAACTATGACCGCAAAGTAGTATACTCCAGTGTTGTTCGAGGGCGTTTTTACAAATGGGGCAAGGGTCCGGACTCTGTCCCTCATACTGTTGCTTCCTGAGAGTTTCCAAATAACTTTGGGTACCCAGAAGTTTCTCCAGGCTGGCGGTGTTCATCTTATACTCGTTTTTCAGGGAAGTCATTTGAAAGTCAAGCTTAAATGATAAAAACCTTAAACTTGTTAAAGTGCTTTTTCAATGTCTTTTTACCTCGTGCACACTCAATAAATTAACAAATTCGTTTCTGTTTTCCACCTGATAATTGAGATTCTTAAGAGCTTTGTTGACTTTATTTTGAACTTTGTTGTCTTTCCTCTCGTCATTGACTTCAGTTTTCAGCTGCAATCTCACTTTGCAAATATCTAATTCGTCTTGGGCGCATATCTGCTGATCCAAAAATGTCCACAGCTTACGAAGTTCCTGAATAAGCAAGTCGTTAGTGCAAAAATATTCTGCACTTGAAATGATTAACTCTCTATTTGAGTTTTTCACTAAACAGTGTACAAAACTACAACTCTGCAACATGTGTTTCACTAAATTGAGAAGCTGTTGCGGTTTTGTAAACTGTTTTATGAATATATCACAAAGTTTTATTAAATACCGTAACATTTTGTGAGAAAACTAGTCGAAACTTGATGAAAATATATGATAACGTATTTATTGTGAGATTTTCACTAAACAGTTTACAAAACTGGAACACGTGTCTCACTATACAACAGCTTCTACAAGTGTATTTGATAATCATCATTATTTTTTGTTTTACCCAGGTCCATAAAAATATATCTTCTGATGAAGTCAACGAAACATTCTTCAAAAGTATTGTTTACTGGGATCTAGTGTGTAGAAAATTGAATTTTATTTTAAATCAATTGTAGGTCAGTTTGGAAATTTCAGGACCCCCTTTGATCTACAATCAACATAATGAATAATTGTAGTTGGAAACAATTTTAATTTTAGCACAAGTAAAAACTGAAGACTGAGGAATATTTACATAGGATAACGAATAAAATAAATTTATTATTTCATTTATTTATTACCTTGAACTCCTTCTTCAGACACTCGATTATATTAATGTATACTTCACCATCCTGAATATATTCTGGATTCGAATTTTTGCTTTTTAATAATGCCAGTAGAGCTGAAAAAACAACATCAAAATTACTAGGGATTCAAAAACCAACAGGGTTGATTTCAATAGAAAAAATGAGGCAATGGACAATAATAAGATCTGGCTACCTGTCCTTGGAGGTACACAAACAAGGTCAAGTAATCCAATTTAGCCCACTAATAATTACACAAGACCAAAGTCAAATACCAGATTGTAGTTACAGTTTTCAGAATATCGGGAACAACAACTCGAGCACTGCAACCTTCACCCCATTGCCTCTTATGTCAACCGCAGTAGTACACGAAACGTCAAGCATAAAAACCTGCAGTCTGTGGCCAAAAAATCCGGAAAATAGCTTTCACACAGTTATCTTCGGACGTTAAAGTTTACATTCTTTGACCAATCCGAATCCCATTTTAATTTTTTTTTACACTTATTTTCTGTATATTTGATTATTTTATTTCATTATCGTTTATTTTACTTGTTTGTATATGATTGACATTTCAATTATTGTTCAACCCATTGATTTATAATTTATCCTCGTTTTATGACATAATCATTTGTTTTGTTTACAAATAAGCATTCTTTCAAGTTCTGCTATTCATTTTTGCTCATTATTTTGACATATCATTCAACTAACTCAACCAAATATTTTGGTCCTAGTAATTTCAGTATTTTTCATAGATTGAATATTTCAGTTTTTTTTTGTTTGTTCTTCTATAGATTTCAAATCAGTCAACATTTTTTTAAACACGGTTTGATCTCTGTTAGAGTATTGATACACGGAATGTTTCTTCTCCGTTTGGGGCTTTGTTCACGAGATGGCGCGGTTACTGGTTTACAATCTTTCTTTTAGACAAAGGTTTCATACATGCAGTTGAGTCGCGTTGAAATTAATCAAGTCCCAGGCACTTTGCTGTGTGGGTCGTATCTTTCCTGCAGGTAATATCTCGAAACCGGTCTGTAGGCGATCTATTTGAATGATTTCAACAAGGTCCTGCTGCTGGATGAAAGAGAAACATCTGCGAAAGTAACCTCGGTGAGGTATCTCGCATATGCCTGTTGGATTTTATTCAATATTTAACGTGGTATTAGCCGGGGAAGTAGTTGTTTTCCGGCAGGCATTTACCAAAACCTATGGTATAGGTAGTTAGGAGAGATGAATATTTGGAAATTTTATTTCAAAATATTAATTTTCTAGTACCTTTTTAGACAATGGAAGTCCAAGCTTGCCAATTTTGATTCAATATGATACATTCGACAAGTACTTATGCAGTTACAAAGGTGTAGTGTTTCTCGAAAAAAAAGTTCTCATTTCCATTATATTAGGTATCTTCAAAAACTTTCTATACTTACACTTCATGATCAACTCTTCCAGAGTGGATTTCCAGCTGCCCTTCAACGACATGTCTTCAAAATTCTTTTCTCTGTGAGTCATGCTGAACAGTTTCCCTTCGTACATTTTCAACTGGACGTTAGCTTCACATACGGGACATTTCGCAACTTGTTTAGATTTCTTTTGTGGCCTCAGATGACAGTTCATCGCTTTCACTACCACTTTGTCTTTGATTATGATCTTATGGATACCTTCAGGAACGTATTCATAGAGCTCATCGATAGCTTCGAAAAGTTTAGACCGCAAATATGATAAGTCATCATCCCAAGAATAAAGTAACTGTAGTATTTTGCGTTCACTTGAACTTCGGAAAATACTGAAATACAGAATTTATATAAAAATTCAAATAAAAACAACTCATCACAAACTGTTACCATCCGACACCTTATTTAAAGTAGAGTACTTTTTTTGGCCATTTTACATACTATTATGCATTCTTTTATATATATTTATATATTTGTAACTTATATTATTATTAAATTGTTATATTATTACTGATGCCATTCACATCCATGAACTATGACATAAGTACTAAATGTTAATACATTTTTAATTTACATATTCTTTATCTATATCTATTTATATATATGTAACACATAATAATATGTATAATGTGTAATTTGGGTGCAAATAAAATTATTATTATTATTTATGGCAAGTCACGAATACAGATGTTTTCTTACCAACGTATGCCAAAGTTGCCATTATCATTGTCATTTTTAAAAAGATATAATGACGATATTATTACTTCCATTAAAAAAAATAAACAATCTAAAATTTTAAAAACGTTTCAGAGTTTTCATACAAAACTGAAATTTACTCTTAAAATGAAGAAAAAAACAACTTTAGCATTTCTAGATACCACAGTAACCAAAGTAATCATAGAAATCAAGAGTCATTGTCATTTCCAATCCTGAGTTTCATAACAAAAAAATAATTTTCCAACAGTCCTTATCAGAAAAATAATTAAAGAAAGAAGTGCCTTTTCCTAAAATACAAGAGTAAATAAAATTGGAAAGTATTTTTCCTTAAAACAAAATAACTAAAACAACACCAAATGCGGTGTTGGTTAAACTGGACAATACCTCAAAACACGAGTTTCATAACACATGAGAGATTCTCAGAAACTAAATATCAAAAATCCAATAGCCCTTGTGGAACATGGAAAAGAACACAAGCTCAGTTTGGACTTTGAAAATCTGACTTTTCTAGATGTTCAACCATATTTATCTAAAAGATTTTTGAGCGAAATGATATGTATCCTCAAACACGATGGTGTTAATACTGAAAGGTATGTAGATGGCCTTAATATTGCATATTTCAATTTAATCAATAAAATACCTAAATAATTACCTTTTTTCCATTCAAATTTTTCCTTCATTGATAAAGACAGACACCACCTTATCAGTATCATATTTAAAGCCATTTATTTTTTCATGTCTTTGTGTAGTGTTGTTGTTATCTCGAAAATTTTATTATTTTAGCGTTTTTTATTTTTTTCACATATCCAATATGTCTGATGTCTCTAAAATATTTATATTTTCAACACGAAGAAATCCCATTTTTCCATTTAAACTTTTCTTTTGTCAATTCAAAACTTATACAGCAGAGACTATCATTAAACTGATGAGAATTGCGATTTTAGAGATGGAATGAGCAAGAAGTATAGTTTTTATAATTTTTAGAAAGATAACTATATGTGTTATGGGTAAAACAAGACTGTATCTTCCTGGATTATAGTCAGTTCATACCAAGCAAAAAATATATTTGTTCATTAATTTACGTTATACTTTCTCAATTATTTCAAAATAAATAATGAATTCTTTGAAATGAAATGACATTCATTCTCTGCAATTACTATCTTCTTTATTAATAATATGCTTTACTGCCCAAAGAATATTATGGTCTTATTGTTTTTTGAGCAATAAAGCATTTTATTATTAAAGAAGGTAGTAATTCACAGAGGCACTTTTAGTGGTCACTTTTTGGAAGGTCACAATTCTTATTGAAATACCGGTCATAAAAACGAAGTTTTATCTGATAATTTCTTCATTATCATTTGTCATTATGTCAGATGTTTGCGTTAAAATATGAAATTTCTTAGTTAATTCAATATATACAGTTCGATACAAATTTGTTCCTACTGCAAAAAAATGTCATATCAATTACGTAGTTTGAAGTAAGAGACTCACTTCAGATTACAGGTAACACCAGCCCCATCACAAGTTGTTTTGATTCTATCAAGAAGGTTGTCGAAATAACCATTTATGAGAGTCCAATCCATTCCATCCGAGTACCACTGGCCATCTTTCAAAGTAAGCTCGTTACGTAATTTTTCCACTTGCATCATCAGCCCACTGAAACTCTCAAAAGCAGTTGTAGACTGAAAGTGAGAAATGGATCAAAATCATATTATGAAAATAAAATGTTCATTTCTTTTCACAATTGATTATTTTTACCTCACTTATAAATTTCTCCATATATTTTTCTTCCAAATCCTTGCAATCGTTCCTCAAATTCCCGTCTCTCAAAGTCGGCTGATCTGGCTTGAAGTTATCCAGTACCTCAGCTAAGTTATATAGTGTGTGTATGACCTGAGGTTTGTCTACTGTTAATTTTATTTCTCCTTGTTCCCCAGAAAACCTGGAAACCAACTGTAAAACACTTCTGTAATAATCTATAGCTCCTTGCGGATGCTGGAAGATGAGTTCAATGCCTGCCAAACCTAAAATCAATTGGGATTAAAAATGATGATGTTAACTTAATGAAACTATTCTATTCTAGCATGGTGGATAATTACATTTTATATGGTACTTTTTACTGATACAGCACCTTAGGTTCACTTGCTCAACACATGTTCTTCGTAATCATATTCCTAAATGACATTATATTCTTCAGCAATTATTATTCAGTTCATTCAGATTACAGATTACAACTTTTATTGAAACACCTTTCAGTACTAGACTTACTTAATTCCTAAATAAATTTCCCTTACTTTCTAATACTAGCTAAATTAATGAAGACATTTGATCATATGAAAAGTCTGTCCATTTAGGAGCACCACAGGGATTAATATAGGGTTATTTTTTTTCAAAATATCAATTGATATTAACTACAAGCTAACATGTGGATCATACCGAAAAGTTTCTATAGGAAGGACTTCAAGAAATATCTTAACGGGAATCACACAACATAAAAGAAGTTTTGAGCTAAAGAAGACCTATTCTAGCTAACTTTTAGATAAAAACCAAATTTCAACATGGACTACGATATTATTATGTAGGTATACAGAAAATGAAGGACAAAAATTAAACCTGCTAGAATCTCTGGAAATAAATAAAAGCAAATATTCAATTTACTTTTGAATGACCAAGAGGAAGTTGAATATTACTGTAGTTTTCCACAGGAAGGGGTCTCATCATACTTTCTTTGGAACATAGTTCTGGTCACCCTGATTAATCATCTCAAAAATAATGGATTCTACCCAATTGCATATGCAGATGACGTAGTTATCTTGTAGACCGGCAAATTTGTGAACACACCGTGCGATAGAGAGCAGGATGGGCTCAAATTTATAGAAACATGGTGTAAGGAAAACTCACTGTCGATCAATCCCAAGAAGACTGAGATGGTCCTTTTCATCAGGAAAAGGAAGTTTATCGGGCTTGAAACCTCCAGAAATATTCAAAAGCAAACTAAACTTCTCTAAAGGGGTGAAATACCTTGGTACTACTCTCGACGGGAAGCTAACATGGATCTCTCACCTACAGAGTAGAGCAATATGTGGCTTATGAGCAATGGCGGAGGACAGTGGGACGCACATGGGGTTTTCCCCCCTTGTGGTCTCTTACAATAATAAGACCTATGTTAACGTATGGCTCCATTGCATAGGGACCGAAAGTTCTACAAGCAACGGCCATCCAAAAGTTATATCAAATACAGAGAATGGCTTGTTTGAACATCACAGAAGCTATGAAAACAACACCAACCGCGGCAATGGAATTAATTAGTGGTCTGACCCCTGTGGACCTGTACGTTAACGAGGTTGCGTTAATGGCCATGTTAATAATAATAATAGTAATAATAATAATGTTTATTTTAGAAAATGCCACAATTATTTGTATAAAAAATGATTACAACATGTAATGAAATGACGTCACACACAATTAGGTATATTTCAAAACTGATGTTTTAAAAAATCCTCAACACAATAGGGTTCTAGATCTACAAGTATCTTTTTGATGTTTTTTTAAAATTGATTCCCAGTTGTATCTATCCTATGAAAATGAAAAAATATTAATTTCCGGAAGGCTAAGTATAGAAAGAGAACATAACTATAATGAAATCTCTTTACACAGGGTGTAGGAAACAAAGTAACGATGCTTCTGAAGGCGATTCGTTAGGTCGTTTTGAGAAAAAAAGTTTTTATGAACGTATGTCTGGAGTTGCTTCGTTTCTGAGATACAGGGCGTTGAAGTTTGAAAAATACGGTATTTATAAAATATCATAAGACGCTTATTCCCCCTAGCTAGATTGGAATTATTAGGTCCAATGGAGTCTTAGTTGGCACTACAGCCAACAATATTGTGAAAAAAAGTACGCCACTGACTTGGTTTTTGTAATTTTTGATTTTTTTATATCAACCAACTGAAAATACCATTTATTTCTCGCTTGTGTTTTCTTCATATCTAGCTTCGTTTTCGAAAAAAAAAAATTGAAGCCACTTTGCATATCATGAACACCTGCTTTAGAGACCAGCTAACAGTGATAGTTATGTCATATCAGTGGAAGCCAGAGTTGTCAATTAGCAGCGATTGACTGCTATACTTGCACCAAGTATGCTTGATGCTATCGCATCAAGTATAGAAGCTATACTTGATACGATAGAAGATCCTTCGAATAGTATTAGGAAGATTGAACTGCAGCTGGAAGTCAGCCCAAAAACTGTATATACAGTTCTAAAAAGAAACTTTCTATATTCACATCACAAGCAGTGGGTCCAAACTCTACTGCCTCGGGATTCTCATCCAAGAATAATGTTTTGCGGGTGGTTAATTCATATGATGGCATACATCAATAATTATTTACCAAATATTTTATTTACGGACGAAGCAAGTTTTTCACGAGAT
>WOGO01012871.1:0-15215 GCA_015342085.1 Leptinotarsa defecta | reverse complement strand
GACAGTATGACAGTACTCCTTTATTATTGATGCTACAAATTCGGTTTAATGGACAAACTAGAAGCATTTTTAATGGCCTTCTCGTTTTAAAAACAAAAAAAAATTGACAATATTTATAAAATGATATTTTTTTAAATGAAACACCCTATATTTCATCATGCATTTCGATTCATGAAAACTTTCTCAACAACAAAGCTCATATCACCTTTCTTCCTAAGTTGAAAATGAGCAACTTATTTGGAAATAATTATTTATTTCGTTTGTACAAAAATCTTTATTGTTTTGCAAATAAAACTACACGATTCTCCAAACACCTAATTTTGATACTTATACAAATGACAATATTTTTTTACTAACAGCAAGAAGAAATAATTGCGCTGAGATTTGAACTCATGAAACCCATGATCATCATGTACTAATCACTTGACACCACTGAGCAATTTGGTATTAATTTGCAAAACAATAATTTCCATCTTAAAACCATTCCACTGGCCGTATTTATTTTGTGAATAAAAATGTGTCTGCTATAATGATAACATTGGATACTGGAGCAACATATTAATGCAGTTGAAAAAAAAGTAATTGATTTAATAAAACAGAATTATTATGGGTAATCAAGTTACCTCGAAACTTTTTTGAAATACTATTTGTCAAATATTCTCAAGTATATCTTGACAATGACATAAATTATTGTAACTGTCAACTACTGTTCGAATATTTTTTGAAATGCCATTTTCTCATCAAGAAAAATGTGATATGGGAGAATCTTACTTGGTTTTACAGAAAAATAGCGGAAGAGCACTCCAACACTACAGCAATTCGTTCCCCGATCGTAAATTACCTAATCGTCGTTTTTTGCTGTGATTCATCGTCGATTCAGGCATAATGAAAAAGGTTTTGTAATATCTGAAGGTTGAAGGTACAGAAATTGACGTTTCAGCCTTATCAGTTGAGACCAGTGCAAACACTAGAACCTGGTGACCCTGAAAGGCGATTGGGGTTTTGTCGGTAGTTTATGAATAAATGCAGACAAGATCCAAACTTCTATAGAAATTTTATATGGAATGATGAGGCTAATTTTTCAAATTGGATGTATAAAAGAAAGAATTTTCATTATTGGAGTAGACATAATCCATTTCTAGTCCATCCCTACAATCCGAAAAGACGATTTAGTATTAATGTTTGGTGTGGTCTATTTAGAGGCAGAATTATCGGTCCATTTTTCTACCATGATTCGTTGAACGAACCCTGTTACATTAATTCATTAACAAGAGTTTTTGAAGAGTTTTTTGATGATCTTGGTCTGGAGCGTCGTCAGATGATCTATTTTCAGCATGATGATGGAAGGTGAAAGATGAAGAAATGTACACACTACAAAAGAACAAGGTCAGAAAAAAGAGAAACATATTGAAAACAGCTATGGTAAACCGAGTCCTACAAATGAAATTTTAATCAAGCAATGAATGCCTTTGAAAATAATGATCCAAAAGATGAAGTGGCATTAAATGCAGAACAAATGATTTTGGAACTGTATGAATGACAAAACACAGATGAATCCAGTCAGACCTCTAGGACGCAGAGAAGTGAGGATAATAAACCAGAAACCAAATGTCATTCTCAGCGAAGCCAGAACTACTAAGAATATGGAAGATTCGGAACTGCACATAGAGAAATATAGGCTAAATAGATGTGATAGTGATAATAGACATACTGTGGTGTACTTATCTATGTTAAAGCTGATATCGAATTCAAATAAAAGAGTTCTTGTACTAAACAGAAATTATTGGAAATCCTAGTGAGTAGACAAAAATGGTTGATAGGTGGAGTCTATCACTCTCCATCTTCTAGTGATGTAATTTTCCTTGATAAACTGGAGGATATACTAGAAAAATACAGTGAAAAGGGTAAAATACTTTTAATTGGTGAAAAAGGACCTCTTTTACACAAAAAAGATTATCAACTTGTTAAATACATATGGATTCAAACACGTTGTGAAGCAGTGAACGTGATGTACCAATAATAGTGAAACTCTAGTTGATTATGTAATAACTAACTGATAGTATAGAGACAAATGTATTTGAATTACTGAAAATAACAGACCACTCAATAATAGCAGTTGACCGTTTTGAAAATTGCAATAATATGCAAGATAAAATACTAATTACTAGAAACATATCAAATAAAATATATCTTGAGATCAATTTGATGTTGATTAATCAGCGCTAGAATTTTGACTCTGTTGATGTTGATTCTGTCCTGCGTGATATAACTGGTAAAACTGAAAAGATTGTCAATGAGCTTGCCCTACAACGTAATATCATTATTAGACCCAATCAAATACCGTATTGTGATACTGAATTGAAAATTAAATCACAAGAAAGAGATAGGGCATAACGAAATTTCAGATGTAAAACTGAATAGAATGAAGAACTGTTGCGGAATTATAAATCAGTTAGAGATCAATATGTAAACTTACTGATAAAGAAGAAAATTTTGTGTCATGAGAAAAATATTGATTCAAATAGAAATAATCTTAAAGAAATGTGGAAACATTTGAAGTCTCTTATAAAACCTGACATTTCCCAAAACTTCAATAAAATACTTTTTTCATCTCCTGAGCCCTATATTGTTACTGATTCACTAGAGATGGCTACAGCATTCAACCAATATTTTATGGATAATATCAATCACATAACTACCAACTTTTGCTCAAATAGACTATCTCAAAATTACCCAGTGGTAAATCGTCTGTTTAAAACATAGTTGTGTCACTAAGTATTCCGGCAATATCTTGAATATCTGAAGAAACCTTACATTTTATTCTATGAAAGAGAGAATATTGGCAGATCAAGATCTTCAGATGTGGTGCTGCAGAAGTACGTTCGATACAATAGGTTATGTTCTTTTGAATCTTGTCAACACACCAATGGAAAAAGGTGTTTTCCCAGACGCACTAAAGCTCAGGTACAGTAATACATATAGCAAAAATCAAAGATATCATTGAAGCTTATCATTTTAGACCAATTAATGTATTACAAACACTGGAAAAAAATATTGAATTAGCAGTACACGAACAAATATAGGAATATTTTGAGATTAATAATTTATTTTTGGGGCAGCAATCAGGTTTTCGAAAAAATCAGTCTTGTGAGATGGCACTCCAGTATACTATAACAAAGTGGGAATCACATGTTGATGAAGGGAATTATGTAGTATCAGTCTCTGTAGATTTCAAAAGGGCTTTCGAGACCATCGATAGAAATATTCTGTTGGAAAAATTGACACACTATGGAATTGGCGGCAAGGTACTGCTTTGGTTTGAAAGTTACTTGGAAAATAGAAAATAGATTACAAAAGTGAAATCATCAACCTCAACAGAATCTGTGAATGATTTAGGGGTTCTACAAGGTAGTGTACTGGGTCCACTCTTATTTTTATTATATATCTAAATTATATTTACTTTTTAACAGGTAGACTTATTTGCAGATGCCACCTTATTATGCATATCAAATAATAACTTGAATGATGCAATAGAGGAGATGCAAGATGTAGTAAATTGAACTGTTGAATATTTTGTTGAATATTGTCCTAATATTGTCCTAAATGTAAATAAAAGCAAAATTATGATAATTGGATCTAAATATGAGTTGAATAAAATTGACCATGATACAGTAAACATCAGAATAGGAAATGAATATCTTGAAATTGTTACCGAGATGAAATATCTAGGTTTCATGATTGATAGAACACTGTCACTTAATAGTCATGCTGATTATATTTAAAAAAACATCTCAAAACTATTATTTTTTTCAGGGGTAGCCCCTTATCTTAGTATTAACTCGAAAGTCCCAATTTACAACTGTATAATTCAGCCACATTTTGACTTCTGTGCTACATTATTGTATCTTCTGAATAACAATAAGTTAGGCCAATTACAAAAACTGCAAAACAGAAGTATGCGTATAATTCTGTAAAGACTGCCTGATTCTCTTCAGTGGTTATCAATCTCGAACAGATCTTACTATCTAAGTATGGTTTTCATATTCAAAATAATAAAGGGTATTCAACCTATTTATTTCAATTTAATTAAATTTAACGATGAAGTCCACCAATATGACACTAGAACCAATATGAGCTTCCATGTATCCAGGACAAACTCAAGGTCAGCAATGAATAGTCTGTTTTTCAGAGTACTAGTGGAATTTAATAAACTGCATTTTTCTTTGAGAAACAACAGAAGTATTCACTTTCAAACAAGCATTATTGCATCATATCAAAGAAGATAATAAATTTTAATATATGTGTATGAGTGCATCTGTATCTATACTTATTAGTTTTATTTATTTTTTGTGACATCCAAATTCTGCTCCATAAATCATTGATTCATAAAAGGAATACATGGAGGGAACAAAGTGATTTAGGATAAAAAAACAAAAAAAAATACAGTGTGTCCACGGATGAAGTTGGTCAGGGGAGAAAAATCTGTATTATTAATTTCATGACAAAAATTATTCTTTTGAAAATTTGCATCTTTTGGAGATAAAATTGACATAAAAAAATCTGAGATCGGATGTACAGGATTTTAGTAAAGTAATAAAACGTGAAAATGTTTCGTGAGAAAAGTAGGTTCCATGATTATTCTACACAAAGTTTTGTAAAATGATGAATGATGTTTATGGTCTAAAATGAGGCATGAATTCAAGTTTTCAAACCAAAATTTCAATTTTTACATTTAGGTTAATCATATAGTTTTTGCGATTATTTGCAGCATTTTACAAGAAAATCAAGAAAGTAGTTTTAGCAAAAGTTTGCATCTAATTTATGTAAATTTGACGCTAAGCGGTATATCTTGATTTTTTGTAAGATTCTTCAAATAATTGCAAAAAGAAATAATGACATAGACCACTACCACTGCAAAAAGTTTAAAATTACGTACATTATTGTATTATTCGTTATCGTCTGAAGAAAATTCGTCAGATGATGAGCAACTATCGCGATCACTATGATTCAATTCAGTTGCGTGTGTATGATTTGAATAGAAGATGATAAAATATATAGAATTACAACCTGACAACAAAGTGTTCGTTTTAATGCAATAATATTTCATAAGGAATTCATTATAATTAAATAGACATGCAATAAACTAATTAACAATTTCCACATCAGAAAACCTAATTTACGAATTCTTGAATCATTCCAGAAGATAGGATTGGAAAGTGTTCTTTTTCAAATGAAACTATTCCTACGTTCTTTTATTCTTTGAGAATAGGCTCTCCTCGTTTGGCTAATATACATTTTTGTTCAAAAACCTCAAGTCTTATTATATACTCTTGATTTATTGACACTGAAGTTTTCTCTTTATTATCTTCAATAAATCTGCTTGAATTATAATTTTTGGGAAAGAAAGTAGAAATCCAAAAACGTTCTTTCCCAAAAATTAGTCACTCCTAAAAATATAACCCTTTCTATTTAATTATTATTTGTTCTGCAAGCTATGTCTGAGACTTTTTTAAAATAAGGGATGTTTTTGGTGGATTCACCAAAGTATGTCAATGTCCTATGACCCTTATTATCGGTCTTGAAGTGGGATAGATTTCACCAGTAAAACAAACTGAGATATCATGTACATATCTGTACCAGTATCAGAAACTTATTCAACTGATTGTTATGAATTTCATTTTCAATGATATCCATAAAAAATTAGCTAAAAAAGGACTGTTTTACTGGTACAAGTAGGTAGTTGGGCAAGTTTCTTGTATGTGTCAATTCCTTTCATCCGTCAATTAAATTCACGACAGAAATGGAGGCAAATCTCTCAAGAAAAAAATGTACACTTGATTTTTATCAAAATTTAAAATTAACATTTTCTGCAAACCATATAAGGACTATGTCATAAATAATTCCTCAACACATCCCTATCAGTATAAAGTAGCAAACAGACTACTGAATATTCCACTGTCAGAAAGTAATTTTCAGAGAAAACTGAGTTTTATCAAACAAATTGCTGACAATAGTTACATTCTTTCCAAAAAACTACGTAACATCGCTTATTTTTTGGAAAAGAAAGACTGGAACTTGGCTTATAGAACAAATAATTATTTAAGCAAATTTATAAAAAACAATATAGACAAAACTTTCATGTCGAATGATAGATCAGGTGTACATAAGTTGACTTGTGGCTCTTGCCAAAAAGGAGAGAACCTATTCAAAAAAAAGTGGGAGTGGTTTCTTGAATGTTAAGACCAATTTTCAAACTATTTTTCGGCAGAGGGGCATGAGTTCAACAACGTCTATGACATATTTCATTTGGAAGAGAAAGGTTTGAAACTCATTCTTTTTGAATGCTTGGAAATTAAAAGATTTGAGAATTCTGATAATTTACTGAATGGCCAAATAGAATTGAATTCTTCAGCTCTTCTGAATCTTATTTTCCTAATGTGGAAATTGATAGTTGATGTTTAAAAAAAAAACCTTTTATATGAAATGTCGCAGGACCCCTTTCCATTTGAAAACAAAGTTGGTAGCGCCCTCTCGGCGGAAACTGATGTCACACTATTGCCTTTTTTTTTTTTAAAGATGAAAATGATTCCTTTTTACAAAATATCTTGCCCTGGGGGGGGACTATTCACATCTGCACTACATATTTATTCCATGGGTGCAAAAATTTTGAACTTTTTTATTAGTCAGTGGGCTATGCTTGAAGACTGGCAGTAAACAAATCTAAAGCAAATGAACTTCAAACGTTCAAGCCAGTCTCTATATACCTACACAGTAGGTTTAATGGACTGACGCCTATCAGAAAACAACTACTCACCTGGTTAATACCACAAAGGGCATATGCAATTGGCAATACAACTGAAAGAGTCAACCCTCAGTTATGAAACGGACACACTTGCAGACCGGTTTCGGACTTATTAGCCACTCATCACTACAAGATTGTGACCATCATCGACCTAAAGTCAATGATGGTAATTGACGTTCCATAATTGAGGGTCGACTCTTTCAGTTGTATTGCCAATTGCATATGCAGGAAATTTTCTGTGAAGATTCCTCCACTGACGCCTGTGGGATACATTGATGATGCACAGAGCTCTGCCAGTACATATGAACCTTGTTAATCAGATCACAAATGTATAAGTTTTCAATATAAAAATAGTTGCATTTCTGTTGGGAACAATATTCTAATAAGACATAGAGTAATAAATACAAATAATATTGATAACTACAAACTAATTTTGTCAAACCGTGATTGGAAAGAATTATTTTATCAAACTAACAATACTGAGGTGATGTGCAGCATCTTGTCAAATAACATTATTAATAGCTATGAAGCAGCTTTTCCCATCAGAGAAATGAAGAAATTTGAGAAACCAAGAATAAAATACAGTGAATACATCGTAGAACTGAAAAACCAGTTGATAATGTGGAATGAAATCACTAAAAATGACCCCTCTATGAGGGAAATATATAGGGAAATGAAGAAGCGGTATAGACTAGCAATTAAGACTGAAAAAATATCACACAACTCACGCCTAATCATGAATGCAAAGAATAAGCAAAGAATGGCATGGTCACTCATAAAACCTACTATGATCACTTCTCCTAACCCCCAAATATTGCTGGATGACTTCAATAATTACTTTTGTAACATTGGCAAGGAAATTGTCCAAAAATTAGAGTCTAATGGCGATACATATATCGAATCAATACAGAATAACAGTGTAGCCTTTTCATTTTACTTAACTCCGGTAACAGAATTAGAGATAATTACCCTGATTGACAGATTAAGCACATCAAAGTCAAGAGATATATATGGGCTAAATAGCGACTCACTGAAATTTGCAAAAGACGAATTAATCAGCCCCATAACGTTTTTCATCAATACCTGTTTTGCAGAAGGTGTTTTTCCAGAGATTCTTAAACTCTCCAAAGTTATACCGATTTTTAAAAAGGGTAACAAAAATAATATCAGTAATTACCGACCCATCTCCCTAGTTCCTATTCTATCAAAATTGCTTGAATTGGCTTATAAAATCAGACTGATCAACTATTTAGAGAGAAAAAATGTACTGAACCCTAAACAACATGGATTTCGTGAGGGAAAGTCTACTATAACTGCACTTGTAGATATGATTATTCACATCACAGATGAATTTGAGAAAGGAAATGTGACACTAGCATCTTTTTTGGACCTTTCCAAAGCTTTTGATTGTGTGTCACATGAAATTCTTTTAATGAAATTGGAAAGTTATGGTGTCAGAGGAAATGCTTTTTCATTCATTCAGAGTTACCTTACAGGAAGATATCAGTGTACCTCCTCAAACGGAAAGGTATCATCCAAAAGGGAAATTACATGGGGGGTTCCCCAGGGTTCAATCTTAGGTCCCATACTATTTATTATTTATGTTAATGACATAACTCATTTCTTATCGTCAAAACATGTTGAATATGCTGATGATACCACATTACTAGTTTCAATGAGAAACTATGATCAGAATATTGAATCATACACCCTCAAAAGTGCTCAGGAATATTTCACGAATGTAAGATTGTGTCTAAATAATGATAAAACAAAAACGTTACTTTTTACTCTGAATTACAACTTAACCCTGGAGGACAATTTGCCGGTAAAATGCCTGGGACTAACATTAGATTGTAAGCTGACATGGGAGGCTCACATAACCAATCTGAGAAATAAATTAGCTACCTCCATCTATCTCTTAAGAAATATCAAAGATATTGTAAATGAAAGTGTTGTTCTCACAGCCTACCACGGTCTCTTTCACAGTACCATGTCCTACGGAATTCTCTTATGGGGTGGATCGGCACATGTTGATAAAATTCTCATAATGCAAAAAAGGGCAATAAGAGTAATAACAAATTCAAAACTTGATGAAAGTTGTCGTCCACTATTCAAAAAACTAGGTATATTGACTGTGACTAATCAATTCATTTATGAATGCTTACNAAATCCGTTATAGTGTCGTATTTTCGCTTATCCAAGAATCTCAACTCTTTCAGATTTCTGTCTATTAAATATTACAATATGATACCAAATGAGTGGAAGGAACTAGTTCTAGTTAAATTTGCTAAAAGGGTAAAAAGTTTTCTTAAAGAAAATGTGTTTTATAAAAGTCAAGAGTTCATACACTTCTTTAATGGAACATGACTGAGTAACTTTATTTTACATTTAAAATAGCTTAAAATTTTCCTTTTACTATTTTTTTGACGACTATATACAATTTTTTTAATTGTCACACAAGAGAATAAACTCTACCCTACTATGATTTAGACATGGTTCTGAAGGTACTTCAAAATTAATTCTGTTTGAAATATCAGAGCAGTCAACTTTTCCATTGAAGAGTTTGTTAGTTCTCAGAGAATGTATTTTAAATTCACCGTATTTCAAATTACGGACAAATTATCAGTCATAGGTGGCTGTTGTCAAATGAAGATATTTTAAAAATCTTTCAGAATATTTTCGAGACGTTCAATATTGAAGGTTCCATATAGGGGTGGCGAAATTCGAATACCTAAAAACGTAAGTAGGGTAAAAAGATATTATTGCCTCAAGTCTGGACATGAATTTATTTTCTCTCATAATGAATCTCAACATATGAAGTGATTTCCGAGCACCATTGATAATGTGAACATCAAAAATGAATTTGCTGTCAAAGAGACTCACAAGTTTATTATTTGCTGGTTACGTTTCAGTAGTACACCATTGAGGGTATACTGGCCTTCATACACATTTTCATTTTTTGTAAACGTTATATAGTGACACTTTTGATGATTTACACATAGATCAAGAGCATGAGGGGACCCAAATGTGATCCTTGTGGTACAACCGATGTTATTGCAGTGAGTGAGCAACAATTTGGATTTGGTTTTCCATCAGGTTCGCATAATATTGGGAAAGGGCTGGTGAGGCCTTACAACTCGAATGAATGAATGAGCTATTGCATTTCTCGAATTTATTGGGAAGTATTATCAAAGTATGTAAGTAAGCAAGTATCAAGTAATAAGTCGTAAGCAGTTAAATCACTGACTTTTAGTTGCAAAATTCATGCAGGAGCATAAATATTGTATTTTGTTCATAATACCTATATGTACAAATAGTAGTTTTTCGGTTGAAAAAAATGGGTAGAACTAATTTTAACGATTTGAAACTTGTGACTTATGACTCAAGAGTGATGCATGTATTCACAACAAAAAACCTATTCAACATTAATCTCAAACTCGCAAAACAACACATAACATAGATAACTGAAGAGATATTATTAGGAGAAAAATGAAAATTGATCCAAATTTATTTAGTTACTTTGAAAGCATGTAGGTTTTGTATGTATATTACGCCAGAAGTCCCAGTTCTATCTTTCATGTCATTTTTAAGTTACTGTAGTACGATCCAACTGAATCTAAACATTTTTTTACATGATGGGAACACTTGAAACTTTAAACACTTTCATAATGTAGTATGACATTTAGATCGTTTTTTCTTGAATCTGAGAAGCAGTAATTTAAGTAAAAAAACTATTTATATCATACCAAACATTCTTTGATCTCAACAAAACCAATCTGGCCCACATAACTTTATAGTAATAGGAGAATGTTTGGATTAACCTCTCCAAAGATGTATCGTCCCGTGTTAGGAATCACACGTTAAAAGGTAATACCTCGTTAATCCTTAGCTCGCACAAGTTTCAACTTCTGAGGATTGTCGTTCGTAGGGGTGCGACAGCTGGTTAATGGAAAAACATATTTCAAACAGAACAAAAGGTTCATTTTAATGGTGTCTACACCACACCATCGACTGCTTTGGTCATTAACTTTGGTGTTCTGAATAGGTTATTACAATAAATCCCGAGCCACCTCAGAAAAATTCCTGCGAGAAAAATATCTGGTCGAAGTTGGGTTCAAATCACAATATCTGGATAATGAGTCAGGCATACTAACTTGCGCTAGTGTAATACGACTCCAATTAGACTAACCATGTGGTAAGACTAATTGCTTTCCTATATCATTTTAGAATTCACTTTATCAACTCTCTTTATGAAAATATGTAGTAAGTCATGAAGTAGTCCAATAAAGCACTGAAACTGATGATGCAACAAAGCTTATGGATGATCTAAAAGCAAAAAAGTTCATTTTGTATCTTTCCTAGTGCTGTAATGATATCGTCTGAACGATACGGTCCATAGAAATGATATTGTTAAGTCAAATGAAGTGTATCACAACTTACGGTACTTGACCTTCTTCAATGAACTCAAACTGCTTAATAACAAAGCCAATGAAGACTTGCTCAGAATCAAGTAAACAATAGTTGACTCTGAGTTGAACTAGCTGACTCAGTAATTGTAAAACTTGGCATTGTAGTCTAACGTCACTCGTCACAGTATATTGCTAAAACAAAAAATTATTGTAGAAAAGACTAAAGAACCTAATGTTTGAAATGTTTAAATTTGAATCTGTTGAAATGTTGATAAAAAAAAATTGTTTCCAAAGGATTATTTTTATCAGGGAAGTATTTGTTGGAATTCATTCAGCGCAAAACCGTTTTATCTACAAACCTAATTATAACAATGTAGCATAGACTTACTTTCAATGACTTAATAACCATAGGTTCGAAAATCCTGATATATTCAGCCAAGATTTTATCAGAACTCCTTGACAGAACCACAGATCTTCTTTTGACGTCTGTCCGGTGCAGATAGCCCATAACAGTACTGTTATCATCGAAATCATACCTACTGATATTATTCAAAGCGACGTAGAACTGAGAAATGAGGTTATATGGTTTTTGGAAAACATTATGGTAGAATCCTTGCTCGCCAACCTTAAACAAATTGCATGAATATGTTAATTTCTATAATATGGAACTGGTACTTGTTCTTCAACTTTTTTCTCTGCAAATTCGGTTATGTTCGCCATTAAATTGGTTCCAAATAGGCACTTCAATAGTTGCTGCACACATTCCACTGTCGCTGAGGCTTCCACCACAAACGTGGAACGTAAATAAATCAAAATATCTTCAGCAATCTTGCCGAATTCAGCTAGTGAACTCACTTCCATCAACACCGAGAGTGACTGAAGAGTTGTGACAAGCAACTCCAGGAAGGTTTGCGAAGAAACAGAATCTATGGACATCTGAAATCATCGTTTATTATAAGAACTGATAATAATACTCGAGAATATTTCTACAAATGATCATCATATTAGGGTTGCCTTTAATGCAAGGCAATATTATTTGGAGAAAAAGAAGAAAGTTGTATAATTTTGGAATCTCAAATTAGAAATATACATATGAAAAGAGTTTGGAGTAATCAATTATTACACACATAGCCAAAATTCTTGGACCCCCTTACGTTTGTCTAAATGAGACACTACTATCATAAGTCAAAGTAAATTTAATTTGGTTATGTAACCAACACAAAATGGCTGAATTTAATTTTAACCGAACAAAAAAAAATATATAAATGAAAAATAGTGCATAATACAACGATTACCAGAATTTGAAATGTAGAAGAAAACCATTTTAGAGCGAAATCAAAATTGCATTAATATTCGGTGTGTCCTCCCCTGTTCTGTAGTAAGATGTTAACTCGCCTGTGCATGGAAACAATAAGGACTTTAATGGTATCCACTGGGATGTTGTTCCATTCTTCTTGGGCCGCGAGTGTGAGTTCCGGAAGGATGCTAGGAGGAATTATTCTGTTTGAGATTGCTCGTTTAACGAAATCCCACATGTGCTCAATGGGATTCATATCTGGTGAATTTGCTTGCCATGGTAAACTTTGAATATTCTCAATCTCTAGTGCATTTTGTACTCTTCTTTTACGATAGGGCCTAGCACTGTCATCCATGAAAATGAAATTGTCTTCAATTTCATTTCGGAGAGGATAAATAATGAGTTCAATAATGTTTCGAACATATCTATCCCCTGTCATAGTATCTGGAATGGGAATAAGCTGCATATAACGACTATGCACTCCCCAAAACATTACTGATCCTCCTTGATATGGAACGACTTTTCTCACCCTATTGAAATAAATCAATAAATATGTACCTTTTTTACGCCAAAAACACCGTCAATGACGAGATATAAAACATTTTTTGTAGTGTACCCTGATAAGTATATTTGCTGTTTACTAGGATCACGTTCAAGATGTGAACGACTGATATGAGAAGATTTGTACTGAAGCCGTTTATCTTGAAGACAGAGAGGAAAAGATAACAAGAATATTTTTATCGAATTCTCTAGTTTGAGACGAATTTAGACAAACTTCAATTTAATGATTTTCGTATGCAACTGACGTAACTTGAAAATAAGTAGAAACCAAATCTGCAACTATTTCGATGAATATTTTAATCAGTAACTCCTTGAGAAATCTGTCACAAAGCAGTTAATCGTATTTTTGAAACAAATGTAGTATCGACCACAGTATTGGCTAAATTATTCGAAAAATTTATTGAGATCCTCAAAATATATACAAACATACATATTGAGTATCGAAGACCCTGTTTTGTTACAAAGATGTTTTGAAAATGTTCACTATCAAATGAAGATTCAACCACTTTTTCATCGAATACTGGCTAAACTGAAATTGGAAACTTTGTTACTGGAGAGGTTCAGTTTTAAAACTGAATTTCTTCAGTAAAAACTTCTAAAACGAAATTTCAGACTAAAATACATCGGAGAAAAAAATATTCAGTAAGTGGCAAAAAATGTTTTAGAGTTTTCATTCAGGTACTCCGTATTGGAACAAAGTTTTTGATCAAATTACCATTTTATAGTTACATATTATACATATATTTGAAACATCTTCATAACAAAACAGACTTTTCATGTGAGTCTTTAACTGAAATGGGGACAAATCCATAGATTAATTTTTTGACGTTAATTTTGGAATAACTTCTGAACGTCCAAATGTCCAAAATGTCATTTTATTAAAGAAAAACCTAACTTGGATACGCCACGTTTCTTCTGGGTACCCTGTATATTGGACAATATTTCAGAAAATCCCAATATCAATATCTAAAAAGTTCATTTGTAACATTTTTTAATAAGTTTATTACAAACTTATACTGGACGCTTATTGTGATACATACTGTATGGTGTAATGATGAATACTTGGTAACGACCTTCACGATTTACCAGAGAAGAAAACTTTATTGATTTTCCAATAATCTAACTATTATCATGGATATATTCCATCAACATTTCATTACAAAATTGTTTTTGTTGAAATTTGTCAGACATATAAATAAGAGTTACAATATAAAAAAAAAATTCTTGAGGAAAATGGGAAATATTAATATTATGTCCGGCACCACTGCTATTACGTGAGAATTGATACATAATTAGCAACTTGACTTTACAAAGCATCATTATATAGGTCAAGTTTTCATCTCTAAACAGTTCCAAGAAATTTAAAAAAAATCCTAGCAGTCTTCTTCTTGTCCCATTTGGATTTTTTTTAATTAAACCTTTCCAAATTTGGTGAAAATTATACAAAGATTCATGTGGAACGGTAATTCCAGTCAAAACCTCCTTAAAAATGAGTCAAGGAATCGTACATTTTTGATAGCAAGTCGTAAAACAATCGAATCGGTTCGTTGAACTCGACAAGACCAAATTTAGGCTAATAGTAATCACTATTGTTAGGTAAACGGATCCACATCGTTCGCTATGGAAATAAAGACAAGAAAACGTACAAAAAACTTAAAAAAACACATAACAAGTAGCAAGGATAGAAATGTCTATTATCTAATACTGCCAGTTGAAAATTTGGTATCAAATATGTCATGGAACTCGATTAATTTTTTTAAATCGGTGCAGTTAGGCCTCTAATTAGACTGGTTACTATAATGTTTATTCGAAAAGTTATCAACTCAAATAGAATTAGGATGATACTTATCCTGTATTTTGAATGTCTAATTATCATTTGAGACTCAATGAATGTTATCGTGTTCAATATATCCAATAACACTTTCTCTTGGATTCGATTCCATATAAAATTCAGTGAAAGGCCAATAAGCATTGTATTCCTTGCAATATATGAAATATATATACATTCATCATTGAAATATGATGTCTTGTTTCATTAAATTTGAAATAACATTGCCCCTTGATCAAATACGTTTTACCTAGGTTGTAAGTAACCCACTTGAGAATCTTTATGCATTAAAAAAAATTGTGTTTATCCCCGGGATAT
>WOGO01012776.1:0-11587 GCA_015342085.1 Leptinotarsa defecta | reverse complement strand
TATTATAGTTTTATTCTTACCGTTTAACGCCAATGCACATACCTCAATATCTTGCTCTATACTAATTTCTATAGGAATGTTATTTACTTGCAAAGATTTTTTAGCAAAGATAATATCAGTGAATCCAAGTATCGACACTTTTTTCTATTTGATAAACTATAAGATGGCTCTGGGTGGAAGGGGGATGAAGTCAAAGAAGGGCACTGTATGCCACAGCGTAACTCCCTTGATAACTCAAAACGATGCTTTCGACTACAAAATACATTCAGAAATAATTTGAAGACGACTTGTTCTTTATGAGACACTTATTACATTTATGTACAATTCTTCAATATTTAATAGTTTCGGAAAGGTGAGTGGCACAGGTCATATTCAGAAAGTGTAATAAAATGATTATGTCAACCACCTCCAAACAAACTGATTATTTTCAGAATAAAATTAGTGTTTCATATTGTAATATAATCCAAAATGGTACTTATGAGGTACAAGTGTCATTGGGGATGATAGTTTGTTTGAAAGTGGTTGACAATGTTTCGTGGTGTATTTTATCAGTTCGGACTTCCATTGTCGGTTAATCTTTTTTATTTTTTCAGGGTTATCAAATCAATTTATATTATATTAGACAATGGAAGTCCCAACTGATGAAAAGAAGATGATAGTGTTCCATTTAAGTGAAACTCTATATCGTAAATCTTCCATATATTGTATTGTGAAGCGTTCCTATGCATATGTGATTCAGTTCCATAACGAATGTTCGGAGTTCAAACTGAGTAGGAAAAAGTGATTTTCATATAACTCAATGTTCATTGAAAAGTATTTATTGCGTAAGGGCATTTTCTTCCAGTTTGTGTCTGAAAGTACATTCCATGCATGTTTAGTATAGTTTTCCACAATTGTTTGAATGAATATGGAGAAGTAAAAGTCAAAAAGCATATTCCCCAAAAATGTATCTCTCCCAAAAATATACCCCTTTCAATTTAAACATGATTTTTTCCAAGGACAGAAAATGAGCACTACAGAAAAATTCTTAAGTCGCTCTAAGAGCGGTGCCTGTGTGAAAGAAGTGATTCACATTGGAATTGAATCGCTGGAGATTAAATTCATTTGGAAAAATATTCTCAGGAAGTTTATTCCACATAAATGCAGTTCTCCAAATGAAAGCGTTATCAAACAGTGAAGTTCGAGGTGAACTGAGTTGAACCTTAAAAGATGAGCAGCCACAGTCTGTCGCATATTTCTCTTGGTGGAATCAAATGTACCAAGTCACTTGAACACTATCCGTGAAAGTATCTATAGAAGAGAGACAAATCTTCAACTGTTCTTAGATGTTCCAGAATATCAAAGTTGCAAGTGATGTTCGCGTCTCCAGTCAGGCGAATAGCTCTTTTCTGGATGGAATCCAGCAGCTTCAGGGTACTCCAAAGAAAGTCTGAACTGAGCATTACAAAGCATTAAAAGTTGCTGAGGTGTGTACAGTTTTCTGGAACGGAACAGCGTTCCAAGCTTTTGAGAAGCAGCCTTTGCAATTTGCGACATGATTGTGCCAAGACATATTGGTGTCCATTTTAACCACCAACAAACCTATCGAAGCAGAAAGAGGAATTTTCTGTCCTGACATCATTATATCCGTTTCGGAAACATATCTTTTTGGAGAAAATCGATGCCTGAGTTTTTGTGGCATTGATTGAATCTGGTTACCTTCACCCTAATTCACAATCACTTCTAGATCCTCATTAATACATGCAACCTCCTGCTGCCTGCCGATGGAGATGTGCATCTGCAGACGATGTCCTGGAATCCAAATGGAATGACGAGACAAGTGTGCTGTCGTTAGCAAAGTAATATATTGGATTCTTCGTTTTTTCCAGTAAGTCATTGATATACAATATAACGAGGGTTGGAGACAATATAGATCCCTGGGGAACACCAGCGTTGATGGTTAAAGTATTCGAAATATATCCATCAACGGCCACTTGCAGGAAACGTTCTTTCAGGAAGCTGCAGAGCCATACACAAAAATGTTCCGACAAGCCATAATATCGTACTTTGGCCAGCAAACCCATATGCGACACACGGTCAAAGGCCTTAGAAATATCAAGTTTAATATTTCTTGACTGGTCATGTTACGTTATTTCAAGGTCGCCTGTTGATCTTTGTTTCCGAAAGCCATATTGATGATCGCCCAAGATGTTGAAGCCTTCCAAATATTTAAGGATATGGTGGTTTATGGTTTTCTCCATGATTTTTAATGTCACTGACACCAAAGCGACTGGTCTATAGTTAGTTGAAATATTTTCCTTGCCCTTTTTGGGGATAGGTTGAACGCGAGCAATCTTCCAACAAGAAGAAAAAACCCTTCCCTGGTAAAACAGGTTGAAAAGTCTGCAAAATACTGATGAGAGTTCATTTGCGCACTTTTTGAGTACGATACGGTCACTTCATCTGGACCAAACACCTTGTTGACTTGAAGCTGTTTCAATATTCGCCTGACTAGACGTTGTCAAAAAGTAATTTACGACATGGAGAATTCTAGTGTGGGAATAGTGGGTGCTGCCTTTCCCAGAAAATCGATTTTGGAGTGGGACGCAAATTGTTCAGATAGTAGATTTACTTTTTCTATGGGTGTTGTTGTAATTGAACCATCCGCTTGTATTAGTGGTGGAATTAAGGATTTCTTCAATCATTTGTTAATACATTCTAATCCAAATTTGCGAGTTAAAATGTTGAAGATGGCAATCGATAAAATTGTTTTTTAAGTTATTTATTGTGGTGGTTTGGTTTGAGATGGTCAGATCATCTAGTCAGATCCACTTTTTCCGACCCTTCCCAATAATTTATGAGAGTGATAACACTTCTGTTAATGGTTTCTTCTATTTGTAGATATCCTTTTGTCTTCTGACAACTTCGTGGTAAATCATTTTCATGAAGATCCCTTTTTATGCGGACTAGTGTAGTTTTCATACAATTCATACATTTCCAAAAATTTTATAATCTAGTAGTATTCGCTACTTCCATTTCACATTGTTGACCATATGTGGACCTTTTGGAAGTCTCTAATCATTTACTGATATTTCTTGGTTTTTCCTCTTCGAATAATGTCACTATTTGAATTTCTAAATGGAAAAATTACATTATTCTAAACAAAACACATTTCCTTCACCAGATAAAAACAGTGTTTGTCTCATCATCAGAAGATGATATCCCCCAACGATGCTAACGAGCAAAACACGCGTCGAATGACAGTGTTTTTGTTGTAGTGTGGAATGTATTTTCTTTAGATTCATTTTAAGTCAGAGATTTCCATTCCATCCGTCAAATAAAATTATTGTTCCACAAACTCACTATTTCCAAAGAGCTTTGATAACTTCCATCCCTTTTTGTTACTGTTTCACAAATACAACCCCATATTAATGTGGAAAGCAACAGATTTATTCGAGTGATAAGTGTTTCCATTCGTGAAACTTTTGGGGAAACTGACCAGATGAAATATTATTTGGTAGACGACAAACCATTTATAAACGTTGAACCCTTATCAGAAGGCGCCAACCACGCAGATGCGAACAAACGCAACAATTCCACTTTGATTATAACGTAACGGAGATTGTTTTAGAGAAAGCTTTCTCGACGTGGAATATACTTTGTGATCAAACAGATAAGTTGGACAGGAGTAAACTATGAAGAGTGTTTTGTTTTTTCAGACGTATTGAATGAATATTTGTATAATAGAGAGTGAATTACGGCAAGCTTGAATAGAAAACGTAAATGAAAAAAAAGTATGACAAGCACGGCGGACCTAGCGAGGTGACAGGGAGTGATTACTTTTTGAGTCTTAAGATTGATTGATGTTTGTGGTTCGAATCGCTCGACTTACGATGACAGACGAGAGTATCAGTAAAGAATTGAGATTATGAACAACCTAATAACTCTAACATTTAATATGTTCACATGAGAGAAATTCTTAAGCTGAAAATGTGAAAATTTATTTTCAAACCCACTGCTTTCGAAATATAAATGAAATCTGTCAACGTTGTGCTTCATATTTATGAAGTTTGTGCTTTAACAAAACGAAACACTTTTAACATACCCCTGCACTGAAGTCGTTTTTTATCGAGAAAGTTATTTTTTTTTTGATTTGAAATTTCAAAATAGTATCAAAGATAGTGATCGCCAACAAATATTCTTTCAATAATGTTCATCTAGCGAAGTGAGAGTGAGATACAAAAATCTCAAGATTGAAATTTGGAATTACTGCAAGAAGTGGCTGAAGATAGTATAGTATCAAGTACTAGCTTTTGTCCTCGCCTTCATTCATGTGGTTATTTATTTATTTCGATAATTTATTTAATCTAATATTTTATTATGAGACATTCAATTAATAAAATAAAATGCTTTCAAGTATCTAAAATAAAATCCAGTGAACAAATTGGGTCAGTCACAGAAAACAATAGTGATAAATAACTTTGAATAAAACTTCAAATTGACAAATGTAATTATAATCAGCAAGCATTTAAATATCACTAAAAAATTGTTGTTGATACATATGATGCACTGTTTGGAACCTTTGGTGTAGTAATGGATATTACTGACCACTTAGTGATCGAAACACGTGTCGAGGTGTTAAAAATAACGATTTGGTGTTGGGAAAAAAAACTCTAGTAATATTCGTCGCTGATACACTCAAATATGAACTCATATAGAAAAAACAAAACCTCTGTCAACAGACAAGAGACAAATGTATCAATAATTGAAGTATGAACTTTTAAAATTACCTACTACCTCTTATTGGGAAAAATGAATGAAAATGAATGAAAATGAAGAAATAAGCTATTCAAAATAAAAAATACATTACAAATTTATGACATTGTATAGAAAACTACCATTTAAACGATTAAAAAAAGTAACGGTAGTAATTGACGCCAGGAAACATTTTTTAGGTCACTGGTTAGTGAATAATTTTTGAACAAACAGTTGAGTTCATGATATAAAAAATTCATGAAAAAATAATCATTTTGGAAAAATTGTATTTACATTTTTTAAATATTTCTGATTGTTTTTCGTTCAAATGATTTGTTGGGGAATTGTTTTTTTTTCTTTCTTGAATTACAACTGTCATTGCTCAACAGGATAGCAAAAATATTTTTTGATTCATTTTATTGTTTCAGTTGGAAAATAAATAAAACACTTTTGTATCATTTCAGTTTTTTCGTGAGTAATTGGAATTTGTTGCCTCGCCGGCAATTTAAATCGTAACCAAGATAATCATGATTTCAATTTGATATCAGATAAATGGAAAGAAAATCATTATTCACGAAATTAAATTTGTGTAGCCTGCTTGGTTAACGGCCTTCTCTAAGTCATTTAAGAACCTACGCTTTCAGGCTGGAGTCACGATTGAAGAGAACAAAATCCGGACTGATAGGCCGATGTCGAATGAAACCTGTAGTATGAAGTGTCAAAAGACTGATACTTCCAACCTTTGTCCTCACAGTCAACGTACACACCACTGATGTCCGCCGCAATAGCAGACGAAACGCTTGGTACTTCAGGGTTCATTCGACAACGCTAGGGTTTTCTTCTCTTTAATCTTTAAGTGTTGTTCGTCAATTTTCATACTCACCAATCATAACATGACTTTTTCTTCTACAATACGGTATTTCAATACCGTCAGCAAGAAAACGCTATTTATGAACGAGAAATTTTCGTTTGTTTACACCCCCTAGTTGTAAGTACAGAGATATAAATATGCAAATTTTGAATGACGCCTACTATAAAACCCCATTAATAATCCATTTTCTCGAGTATTGAAATAAAACAACAAACTTCCATGTTCCTGTGCGGTGACAAATAGTCAGCAGAAACAACTGCTTGAAAGAAAAATGCAAATTGGTCTATTTAATTTCCTTCTAGCTGTCGGAGATGGAGGTTCTGACAATCTTTTCCCCTCTTTCTCTCTCCCCCCTCATTTTTGTTTTCAGAGTGCATTCGCTAAATTTATTCATATTGATTAACTAACGTCTGCTTATACAGGGTTCTCAAAATAATCGAGCATATTTGTTAGATTTCTAAATTTCAGACGTTATTTGTCAGTTGAATTTTACTAAATAAAGAGGGTTATCAAGGGTTCTAGATAAAAATGTGTGCACATAGGGAGTTTTAGAAACTGAGCTGATGAGTACAAAATAATTTGGTAAAATTATTTCTTGTTATAATTCAAAATCATGATACACCAAAACCAAACCAAAAACCTTTGATCAAATGTGCGATCGATATACGAAAGATATACAGTGCTGTGGTAAATAGTGCATCCTCTTGATTTTTCAACGGGAAAAGATATCATATTCATAAGATGAATTGAAAAGTGTCATTTTCAGTACTTTTTGGTGATAGAGATAAATGTGTTGCATCATTCGTCACTGAGAGGGCGTTACCAACTTAATTTTTTGAATAGAAAGAAGATTTTGCGAAACCTTGTTCAATAGGTATTCCAATTATCCATGGAACACTTTTTATTTTCGAAAATTGGATCAGTTGTTGCTAAATAATTAGCAGTTTTTTATTTGTTTTAAGGATCTGCAAACAAACGATAAATATAATATCAACAAAAATGTATTCAAAACCCTCTTCATTTCATTTCGATAAATATTCAAGCTCCTCAAGAAAATCTGAGTGCGTTATTTCAGGTAATCTAGCAGATCATTTAAGGAACTAAGATTGGTTATTCACGAGTTTGGATAAATGTAATCCAACCAATTTGAAACCAACCAATTATAATAAAGAGGTATCTTATCTTGCTGACACGTAAACTCTGTGAAACCTCGTTTGAGTTTGTCAGTTATACAAATTGATAGACAGGCAGAGGTACTTCCTCCAAAAGAGCCCACTAGATCATCTGATATGACGCTTCTAGCGTCATATCAGATGGTCATTGGTAGCGCCCTCTCAGCGACGAATGATGCAACACTGTTGTTTCTCCTACCAAAAAGTACTGAAAATAAAACCTTTTTACCAAAATTTTTTCGACCTTGATATTTCGTCATTTCTAAAGAAAATGAACTTCAAACGTTCAAGCCAGGCTCTATATACCTACACAGTAGGTTTAATGGACTGACGCCTATCAGAAAACAACTATTACCCTGGCTAATACCACGAAGGTCGTTGAATTATATCCGACAGGCATCAGTGCAGGAATCTTCACAGAAAATTTCCTGCATATGCAATTGGCAATACAACTGAAAGAGTCGACCTTCAATTCTGGAACGGGCACACTTGCAGACCGGTTTCGGGCTCATTAGCCACTCATCAGTGCCAGGTAGTGACCATCATCGACCTAAAGTCAATGATATTTCACAATTGAAAATCGGAATTCTTTCAGAGTATTTCATTTCTCTTCCGAAGTTGAAGCGAACATCACAAAGTGATGAAATACTCTGAAAGAATTCCGATTTTCAATTGTGGAATATCATTGACTTTAGGTCGAAGATGGTCACTATCTTGCACTGATGAGTGGCTAATAAGCCCGAAATCGGTCTGCAAGTGTGCCCGTTTCAGAATTGAAAGTCGACTCCTTCAGTTGTATTGCCAATTGCATATGTAGGAAATTTTCTGTGAAGATTCCTGCACTGATGCCTGTCGGATATAATTCAACGCCCTTCGTGGTATTCGCCAGGGGAATAGTTGTTTTCTGATAGGCGTCAGTCCATTAAACCTAATATGTAGGTATATAGAGACTGAATTGAAAGTTTGAAGTTCATTTTCTTTAGATTTGTTTACGGCCAGTCTGCAAGCATAGCCCACTGACTAATAAGAAAATTTCATCATTTTCAAAAGTTGAGCGGACGGGAAACTATTTACGTCCACTCTATATTGAGATTATGATTATAATAAAATGCCACTATAAAAACATTCAAATTCATAAATATTGATATTGACAGCGATTCTGTCCTTTTTTTCAACTATGTATACTTTATTTTATTACTAATTGAAATGAATTGCAATAATAATAATGCAATAATGAAATTATGAAACAACAACAAATTAGCGCTCCGGGGAGACTTGATTAATTCCAGTGGCGCATTTGCTTTTTCAGCTGCAGAAAAACCCGAAAAAACCTGCAGCACCACATCATCTGAAGATCTTTATCTGTCAATGTCCTCTCTTTCATAGAATAAAATGTAGGGTGTCTCCACAGGCTCCAATAAATTCAAAATATCGCCAGAATATTCAGTGACACAACCATCATCAAACTTCAACCAGCCGTTTCGTCTTTGACCAATGCGTATTGATTTCAGATCATTAATGATTTGAAAAATAATATTGAACTATTTTGATGTGAAACACCTATAGTCGTACATAAATCCGATTGCTGGCGTAGCGATGCATGCCGTGGCGACGGGTCGCCATGCGCAAGTGACTGCGATTCTCTTTCCACTGGTTCAGCGTTTCTCTATCTCTTTAGCTACACTGAGCTCGAATACCTGAAGTGTATACAATTGTGTTTACTACAGTATACATAACCTGTGTTATAATAAATCAATAATTCCTAAAAATAATCAAAAATAAAATATGTCTGACTGTGAAAGCAAAGAAAGCAAAATCACACTTCGACACTCTGTCAGTAATCAGTAAGTGAAATATAACTTTCGGATGTCAATGTTACTTTTTAAAAATCTCAATATTAAAAGGATCATTGGTTAAAATGTGACCACTTATGATGTCAATTGGCTTGAGTTTTGTGACCGAATGTATAGAGTGGTTGAATGCCGAAATTGCATACAACATCTTCATTTTTGGAGGGGTTTACAAAAATCCTCTTGTGTTGAGTATACGAATGTGTTCTAGAATGGTAGAATGGAACCGTTCTATCATTCCATTGGATTGCGGATGATGTGGTGATGTGAAATGAACTTCGACTTTGTGTGAAGCCAGGAGTTCCGAAATGAGAAAGTTATTGAATTCGGTACCGTTGTCAACGATAATTCGTTTGGGGATANATGTACGATTTCGAAAGGTTTGGTTGCTGTAGGGGTGATGTTGAGCTTCATTTTGATGGGGTTTCGCTCATATTTGCTTTGTTGGCAAATAAGGCATGGATTAATATAGGTTTGAATTATTTCTTTTATGTTCGGCCAGTAATGTTTTTCCTCAATTCTTGCGAAAGTTTCGTCAATACCGCGGTGGTTTGACTTACTTTCATGGTGGTTTTTGATAATTTCTTGAATGTCTTCTTTTTTCGTAACGTCTAGAAGCTTTTTGGCATACGTTTTGAATTTTATAGAGGTCCACTTGAAATATTTTTGAATCGTTACCAAAAGTGGTTCATGAAGTTCGGGGTTTTCAAAATAGACATAGTACTGCACTCTTGGGGCGTCATATAATAATAATAAAGTTTATTCATCCTGCCAATTTACATGAAATATATAAGATAAACAAGAAATCACAGAAGCTCTAAACGTGTTTGTTAGTGATAAAATAATAAAGAAGAAAAAATAAATAAACAATAAAAGACAAAAATGTCAAAGACAATATCGATAAAATTAAAATGGAGAAATATAAACTTATACCTATCACCTATAATTCAATGTTGTAATACATTAGGTTGCATACTAGCGACTAGTGAATGAGAGGAGATATGAAAGAGTATAAAAAGTATTCATCATTCGAGTCGACCAATAATGACTTCACGAAATTTTTTCTGTGGTTCTTTATGTATGAAAGATTTCAGTTCTTTTTTGAAGTGATGTGGATTCATAATCAATTTGATTTCATGTGGAAGAGTGTTGTATAATTTTAAATCGTAATTTTATGAATGAATTGAGGGTTTTATCTTGTAATGTTATCGAAATTGGTACTCAAGAAGCAATAAGACAAGTGTTTCATTCCGAAACATCGATGTTCGCCATTGAGGATGACGGTGTTTCGTATAAGTGAAATTTTATGTCTTTCATATACTATATTGTGGGGCAATCCTGTGAATGATATCTGATTCAGTTCCATAACGAATGTTTGGAGTAAGAACTGCAAAGAAAAATGTTTTTTAGTATTTTTTTATCGGTTAATTGAATATTTAAATGGAAGCAGTTGATTGGAGAGAGCTTTTTTCCTGGTCATCTTAGTGTAGAGTTTTTTTTTGAATTGGTTGCTTTCTTCCTTCCTTTGGAAAATTCCTACATTTTTTTTGTAAAAGAATGGAAAAGTAGAAATCCAAAACCTTTTTTCCCAAAGATATTTCATCTGTCACTTACAAAAAACTGGAATAATTGCTATTGATAAACAGAATGAGTGTCTTGCTTGTAGTGAATGAATCTTCATCAATTTGTACTCAAACAATTCGAAGATAAAATTTTCTCATGATTTTTCCTAAGCGCTTGAAAATGATGAAAGGATAAGTTCGTCTATGAATATTTGAAAAAGCGTCAATTATGTGACAATTCATTTTGGACGACTTTTCAATCTATCATAACACAATTTTTTGTGTTATATAACTTCGCCTAAGCCAAAAGTACAAATCCGTGAAAGAAATTAACAAACGTTAAGATTGCCAAATTATCCAATTGAAAACTACGAAATTAAAAAAATTATCTTCTTCGCATACAAATATTGCTCAAGATGTTGAGGCTATTCAAATTTCCCAACTATAACTACATTCCTTCAATAGTTGTCGACCGGAAATTCTCAAGAATCATTTACAACGAATCAATTTCTCCAGTTGGGTCAAGTAAATGCCAATAATTTACTGTGTTCGTGACTTGTGAAACCGCAAAACCGTAAACTTTTCAGCATATTAGAAACCATATCCAGAAATAGAACATAGTAGCGTCAACGGATACGTAAAAGAGTCCTCAAACATAGCTTCTTCAGTCTTGATGCCATTTTTCAGTATTTGTTTCCCATGTTATTTGGAATCAGAAACCATCTGAGGCAGAGATACAAATATTTATATCTGCAGTGTGTCCCAGCTAAAACTTGTCACTTCCAGAATCTGCGAACTCGTGAAAAGACATTGAAAATCGCTCAGATCCATCGATTATTGTTTCACCGAATACATCAACATTGTGTTGTCAACCCCCTAATCCCAAGCACTCTCTACTTCAGAATTTTCTATGGGACTACTATACTTGCGACATTATTTTGAAGGGAATTCAATCCCAAATACATCGGTGTACTGGAATTGTTGAAGCTTTAATGAAAATGAAAACTAAGTTTTATCAAGATGTTTTTATTTTTCATCACCTGAAATGTTGAAGAACTAGACATCATCAAAAATGATCTTCAACGGAATGGGTACTCCAAAGCGATGGTAGAAAAGACTTTGGCTAGAAGACAGCAGGAGCCTCGCAAGGAAGAGAAGCTGTCACAACCAGTGCTTGCACTTCCCTACATCAGAGGATTATCGGAGAGAATAAGAAGAATTGGTTCCAAGTACAACATCAGAATCTGGTTCAGATCCGGTAACACTATCCGTAGCAGCCTCACGAAAACCAGGCCCCCAAACGCGGACTGCGATTTCACGAATTGCATTTACCGGATACCCTGTGAGTGTGGAGAATCCTATATTGGTGAAACTAAGAGGCCATTGAATGTTCCCATT
>WOGO01012734.1:0-10456 GCA_015342085.1 Leptinotarsa defecta | reverse complement strand
AATGAGTTTTTCTAATATTTTTGAAAGCGTAGAGAGAATACTTATAGGACGGAGGTCAGTGTAGTTCACTGGGTTCGAAACTTTACTCAAAGGTCTGACAATGGCAATTTTCCATAGATTAGGAAAATAACATTTTTCTAAGCAACAATTCCTCGCATTGACGAGGAGTTATAATATACCGAAACTGTTTAGTGTTTAGTAAGTCATTGATGTCAGCGAGGCCATACTACCGACAACGAGAATCATTTGGAAGAATTTTTTTATGTGAAAAAACATCTATCGAATGTAATCCAATATTTGTTGTGGTAGAAGAAAGAGGAGTAGTTTTCTTTCGTTAAACAATTGCCAAAACCTACTTTTCAGGCAAGCTGAAAAAATATGAGTGTTTTGAATTTGTATTTCACCACTGGTCTGATTGTTCTGTTTCATCCCTCATTATTACAATCCTTATTTCCACCAAATGTTTCTATTAGTTCAAGTTAATTCTAACAGGTCTTCCTTCTCCAAACTCTCACTTGCAATATGGGTACTGGGTCTACCGCTGAAAGAATAATTATTTTCAAAAAACATATTATTTGCCTCATTTGCTCTGTTATCAATTATTATTATTACATTGTTTCTCTTCTCCTAAGGCTTTTGATTTGTTTTTAGTGATTCAGATATCAATACTATGTTTACAATTTTTTGTAATTCTTTTTAATTTGGAAACTCCTGTTCAGGAAACAAACACTTTTAAAAAACTCATTTATTTTCTTGAACTACCAAAACTAATTACTCAAATGTAGTGATCGTGATTTACAAAATGCATTTTCATGAAAGTTATTATTAACTTTACCTAGAATCCGGTGAAATTGATAAGAACGTGTTCTTTAGTAACCATTTCTACTTCGTAACGATGTTTTTGCACAAATTGCTATTCCAATAATACCTATGAGCATGAATATCAGACAGAAAGCCCATTAAAAGTTCTAGTAAACAATATGACATTTTTCTCTGTACTTGTTTTTGTCCGTTTCAACGTCATGTGTTTTTATAACTCTATACAGGGTGTCCCTGGACTTCCTCTTTTCCTCTCGGGAATGTATAGATGGGGTCAAAATATCATCAGTACTTCATATAACTTTTTTTCCTAAAAGTCTTCGTAACCAAGTTACGGGCCCTCGAAGTTACAAAATGAAAAATGTTTTTCTTTGATAACTTTTCAAGTGAATATTCAAAATCATCCAAATTTTGGTAATTGACTAAACAAATGAATTCCTTCGATGAGCTTTCATGCAGGAGTCAGTTGTTTTGCTACAAAGTCAGGAACGGACTACCCCCGATGGTCCACACCCCAAAACTTTGAAATGACAGATATTTTTCAACAAATTAAGGTTACTTGGACAATTTTATGAATAAAAGTACTCGTGTGGAAAGTCGATCGGAGCAACGAGTCTTGATAAAAATGTAGTTCTACTCGACGACATCAAACCCGCTCGTCCACCATTATTTGAAATGAATAATTATCAAAGCAGAAATAATAATGATAACGTTAATTCAACAACATTTATAACAGGAATAATACAAAGTATGCTAAAATGAAGTCGTAAACAAAAAGTACAGTACCTATATGGAAGTTTAAGTCACAATTGTGATAGCAGATATTTTTTCAAAAGAAATATCAAGTTCTGTAGATTCGTGGTGTTTTTAAACTAACAAGCTACTCTACTATGAAATATCGAATTCATTTCATATTTTGTATGTACATAATACAGCTAAACTGTTGAGGAGTTTCACTGATAATTATAATTTTATGGGAGAAATTCTTTAACACGAATCTTCACACAACTGTGAAGTAATAAATTTGCTGATATGTTGGTCATTTGTGTGTTATGGATAATTTTGGTCATAGAAACAATGTATGTAGATTGTAGACTTCTACGAAAAGTAGAGGCGTATAATGATACGTAACTTTATTCAACCCCTGGAAAATGTTTTATATGAATTAAACAAAAGAAAAACCTTTCCGAAACGTTTATTTCTAAAACAGTAATTCCAATGGAGTCATTCTTTGATGATAATTTTGATGAAAACAGGTATATCATCTGCAAGAAATGTGGTCGTTGCTTGTGATAATAAAGTTTGTCGACGCGAGTCAACGGACGAGCGTTGTGAATTATTCCAGCGAATAATGACCATTTCTCGCGACTGATATCAGTAATATTTCAAAATACCATTAATTTGTGAGAGATATCCCGGAAAGTAATATCATTAAATTTCACAACAAAAAGGATAATACAAGCCAAAAATACTTTCTATTTTTATTTCCTTCAATTTCAAATAGTTTGAAAATTGGATAGTTGAGAAAAAAATGTCGTCAGTAGAATCTGAATCCAAGAATCCTCGATTACAAGTTTTGTGTCAAATATGCCACTGATGTATATACCAGTGTGACATAAAACCATTTGGAAGTTCAAGCAACTCTAATTATTCTATTAAGTAATGAACTTTTAAAAAAATTGCAATATTTTCGCCGCATAAAGAAACATTTCTGTTGTTGTACACACGTTTTTACTTTCGAGTCCACTTCATCCGGGTATACGTTAAAAACTATATATTTAAAAACGAACTGTCAGTTCAACGGTCAAGTTTGACATTTGAGAACATACTATTTTGAAGTAGAAAAGCCTCAAAGCTCACTTGCAATAGGAAATAATTGAAACATGACTTTCAAGTAATGACTTTGCTCTTTTGAGGTTGGAATCGAAGAGTCATGGGTGAGTTATGAAGCTGGTCAACTGTGAGTGGTTCGAAGGTGTCAGATGTGATCATTTTGCCTACTTACTCAAGAAAAAACTCGCATAATTGGCACTTTTTCGAATAGTCGTAGAAAAATCCATTTTCAGGTTTTTGATTAACTGTTCCTCATTAGGGCTGAGAAAGGCCATTGTTCCAAAAATAAACCAAATATACTCCACTGAGAAAGTATAAATTTGATCCCACAATTATTTTACCTGATCTCAACTGAAAGTCCAGACATTGTTGTAAACTATCAGTTGTATATAATTTTCAACATATAAGTTTTCAGTTGTTGCCCGCGGATTTGACAGCGGGCAACAACTGTCACATTAAGTTTTGTGACAGACCATTTTGAACAAATAGTTACAATACTTTTCTATTAGGTACCTCAAAATTTCAGGTTCCAACAATCTCTGAACCCCTATTTTCCCCCCTGAGGGTGGAAATTCATGATTCCCTTTCTTGACGCTTATGTACGCTATACAATGAATAGCTTCGAGAATCAAAATATGTTACCTATCAAGAAATTTCGCAAAACTAACCCAACCGTCAACGACGTCTACCATCACGCGTCATCCCGAGTTCGGGTTACGTTCTCGGCGATGGCGCTTCATTGCTCAGACCGCCCCTCTACTGCGTATCGTCCCTCGTCGTCTTTCAGTAGACGCGACGCGCAATGGCTCACTGCGTTGCGTCAAGTTAATCTCATCGTGACAACTTTTAAAAGATTCACCCAAATTTCTTTCCGTTAAAGACGAAGATTATTTATATTAAATACTTAAAACAACAATTGTATACATGTTTATAAGAATTTGACAGATATTCCAAAATGTGCATTGCAAAACAATATCCGATTCAGTTGTATTTATGGCTCAGTATTTTGCATATAGTAGTTACCACATAAGAGGTAGATATATGCCATTTCGGACATTTATTTAGAAATATTCAAGATAAATAATCTTACGGTACATTATCTGCATGTATAGGGAGCGCACGCCAAAGTAGCTCCCTCAGGGAGCAAGAATTTTTCGGACTTACTTGATACTTATCATTATTATGACCAAAATTACACAAAACCTTTGTAAATTGTAGCTTATATATTATTGTGATGTATAAGCTGTATTTATGTAAAGTTTCATCTAAATCCGTTCAGTCGTTTAGGTGTAAAAGAGCCACAAACTTACATACATACATACATACATCCATCCTCACAAATTTCCATGTTTATATCAGTGTATAGATATAGATAGATATATTACACACTTTTGTGAAACTCTCAGTTCCTCTTTGTCCTGCGACCTACTCCACTGCTCGAAAGAGCGGGCCAGTCTTGATTAGGTTTCTGCTTAATTAATGAACCCCCTCCCCGTCCTGGCCCCACGAATTTTCATTTCCTTCTATTCGTTGAAATTGCGTGTCGGCAGATTGGACTCTCATTTGCATTCCACCCTTCTCGTGTGGAAAAATAACGGAGATAATGTCCGAAGGCCCCTCTCTATATGCGGTGATATATGTTGGTATGCTAATAGTCGACCGACGAAACTCAAGGTAAAAGAAATTCGTGAAGTCGATTTTCTTACCAATAATTTTATCATTGCGTGTTTTTTCGTTTCTGCAAAAGAATCCATCATTCAAAAGATGAACTCTACCAAGTTGACCATGTTACCAAGTTGACTTGAATGATATCTGTGTCAGTTGGCCGTCAAGAAGTTGATTCATTGGTTTCATTAAAACTGGTTGTTTGATTATCTTATGATCCTTCATATCGATTTATTTTTCAATCGAAAGACTCGAAAATATTCAACACCAGCTTGAGATTTATCCAAACCATCTAGACTACAGACCAATGATTACAAGATTTTGGAGAAGTCATTTATTTTCTGAGATTTTTATGTATGGTGGCTACTGGAATATCTTCTATCAGACCTTGAATCAAGTTAGTTTCGGCTTCTCATAAACAAATTTCCACGACGTCCTGACAGACACAAGTTTTCAGATGGCAATATGCTTTATGGATCTAAACATAAAACGGAGCCAGTTATTTACCTCAGCAAGTGAAGTCAGCATTCGAGAATAATTTTCATGAAATAAAAATGGATTTCAAACATTCCAGGCTCAAAACTAGTGCAATATGCTTTGAAAATGCTCTAAAAATCATATTGTGTTTCCAAATAATTCTGGATAATTCGTCGCCTCTCCACAAGTGGCAACTCTGTTGAAGGAACACCTGTGTGATCCTTCACCGTTTACAAATTTCACCAGTTCATATCGACATTGTTGTTCGTGCCTGATGTTTATTGAAAAAGTTATTTTAAAGTTGTATTAAAGTGTATTGAAGTTGGATATATATATGAAATAATAATATGAAGTGATAATGGTGCTTTGCTGTTGGGTTTTTGAGCAATCCAATTGTTTTAACCAAAATTTGAACTTTTATAGGGAGGTGAGTACCAACACAACCAAGGTCGTTGCTCATTGGCGTCACAGTGGGTATCAAATTGCTATAAACAATCATTTTTATGACTTTATGTGGTCATTGATCAGTCATTAGAGCTATTGAAACTGATTTTGAATGAATATTTCAAGACTAGAATCCATCATGAAATATCCAGTAATGTAAATACATCAACGAAACGAGTCAGGAGCATTTTAACAAACACTGTATAATGTAGGGTGGGAATTAATTAGTTTTATGGATTTCAAATCTACTTATTGAGTCATAATTTCTATCCTGGAAGTCACTATCACCACAACTACCGAAGTGATATTCTTCAAAGCGAAATATTTAACGGCAACAATGTTAAATGTTAAAACTAAATTCTTACCGGGGTCATAGACAACAAAAATGATCCCGGTAAGAATTTAGCTATAACATTTGACATTATTACCGTTAGCTCTCATTTCAATTCTTATATGAGTTACCTTCAATTGAAAATTACCAGACTATAGCTGTTGCACTACCCGTTTCGGGGCCTGATGTGAAAGACCTCAGCGAGAATTTTCAAAAAGTGTTTTCAAGGTTATTCGTTTCGCACTCAATCTGTTATAGACAGGAAAATTGAAAAATTCTCCGTGTTTACGATTGGTCATAGTATTTACATATAAAAAATATCTTTTTCAAGACATCTACGCTCTTCAACTTCTCAATAATGCTTGTTAATTTTTCAACTTCTTCGAGTCGAACTCAACAATTACTTGAACTGTCACAAGAGCTTCCCATTATTCATCTAAAATGGATTGAACTGTCTGCTCTCATTGTTTATCAACTAATGTACGCCGTAGTTTGTTTTGCATTAGTCAGCTTTGTTTCCGAGGATCGTAATAAAGTCGTCACCCCAGAGAGTAAAGCCGAATGCAAATGAACCGAGTATCACGACTACAACGTCCAGTTCTAGGTGTGAAGGGTATATGTCGTGCGATTGAGAAATGCCGTCACTGCTCGTATTTTTCTGCGACGGCTTAATGAACTAGTTCACTCGCGATTAGAATGTGACTGGTTTCACAAACCCCTTTGAATAACCGCATATTCTAACCGCCAACGCTGGTTCGTGAGAAAAGAAGATTGCCTTATCGTGTTTCGCTCGTGTTATTGCGACCAGTTTACTTATGCGATGTTCTTTCTAGTTTACTCTTTATGGTTGACACGTTTACACTAATATCAGATGAGGAAAACATCGCAGCTTCGAGGCGTCGACAGCTGAACTTCATTAGACTGACTTGTGGTGCGAAATAAACGCCGGCTTGAAATGTGTGGGAGAGAATGTTGATGGTGAGGTATCCAGAATGGCCCGACGATACCGGTTCAGACATCGTAAAATGTATTGGGTATTAAATGTACCGTTTTATGATCGAAAAAGTATCTCCCAATATACTCAAATGAAAATATTTCAGACCCTTCAAATGACTGTTCAAAAAATCCGTTCATTGAAGGCTTCCTGCGATGTCACAAAAATACATTTGAGCATTCATATTCCAATAAACCACTTCCATTTCAACTACTACAATTACTTTACTAGGTTACTTTAACCTTTCCTAGGTAGTTGCTTTCTATTCGGTGTCTATCTGTGGCACCGTAACCATAATTTTTGCGCCAAAGGTAACACGTTGACTTTTTTTTCAACGCTTTCGAATTTGTCTCTTGTATTATCTGGAGGCAGGATAAGTGAAACCTCAGTAGGTCAGCAAAACCTTCCCAATTGCCAAGAGCCACATGTTTTTGAAAGACGAATTCGAAATATCTTGGATTGAACACAATTGAGGTATCTTTAGGCTAAATGAAGTATTTGCCAGACCACTAATGCAGTAATCTCCTGTTTGTTTTTTTTGTTGCTTCTGGAGTTCTCAAAGAGATGAGATGACAAGATCGTGTTACAGTACTGAAAGATAAGAAATACATAACTCGTTATCAAGAGGGCCCTATAAACTTTTTTTTAATGGAAAGAAGGATCTTGTGATAACTCGTCAATTAGGTATAACAATTCTTTACCCAATATCTGCCTTGATTTATCATGTGTAGATGTTGAATTCTGTTATTTGTTATGTTAGGTTGGTATCTCTTTTACTGAATATCATTTCAATAAAACATTAAGTAATAATATTATTAATGTTTTTTCACTTCTGGAAATTAGATTCGGCGTTCCTGAGTAGTTATTAATGGGGTTTGTTAACAAATTCATTTCTTACATTTTAGCTGATTCTGGGGTAATTTCGTTAGGAGTACCTCCTATTCTTCCATGAGCTCAGGACTATACTGTACTTAATGTATTCTTTAGATTTCACGAATCCCCACAAAAAGTCCATAGGGGTAATATCAGGTAACCTTGCGGCTCTCTTTGAACGACCTTGTCTGCCTTCACACCTCTTTCAATAATTGTCATCTAACCACTTTTAGATCAGCCTGTCGTCATAAATACTTCATTTTGTTCAAACGGAATATCAGATGAAAACTCATTTAGGTTTGTCAATTATCCAAATCAATTAGATGCTAGATGTTGTTAAAAGGATATGTGACATATGAAGTGTACAATACACAAGTGCATTTCATGTCATACGTGGTGGAAAAAATGTGCTTGCAACGATATTACCGCAGATACATGTCAGAATTTAGGAAATACATCTTTGAACAGTTTTTTTAATTGTTTGGGAGTTAAAATCTGTTGAAAAATATATTTTTCCATGAACCAGCTGTCGCCCCCCTACGAAAGACAACCTTCAGGAGTCAAAACTTGTGCGAGCTAAGGACTAACGTGGTCTTACCTTTCAACGGGTGATTCCTAACAAGGGTTAAACGATCGTTCGGCCTTGCGGTTCGATCCACCGGTTCCCACAGCGGTGGATTTAGTGAGTGAAGCAAATCACTCACGTCAATCCACCAGGTTACGGTGAACAGTAAACATTTTGAACGTATGTTGAAATGAACTGGAGTGAGTTTTGAATACATTCATTCTTGAAACTGCGATAATTATTGTTTTTCCGCAGATTCTTGAAACGAACACAAAACTGCCAAATCGGGAACGGGGATGAGTAATACAACACTTCTTCATCGAACACTTTCTTATCAAAAAGACTGAAAAGTTATACATTTTCACGTAAATTTTCTCCGAACTTTTTTAGAAGTTAAAAGGTGGGACTCATCACGTCCGCACTGTAAATTCAAACTTTTGAAACTGATTGCATATATAATTTGAAAAACATTTTGATGGGGTAGTATTTGTTTCTTGAAGTTTAACGGGATTATTACTTTCCACAGTTCAAAAATGAAATGAAAATCCGATTGGTCAAAAATTTACAAATGAGTATTTTGTCTCCATCAAATTCCAGATCGTCAGTCATCCCATAAAAGTATAATTTCATTATCTTTGAAAGATACGATGGTACATTGAAAATGTGAATTGTTCCATTTTTATTGGCTTTATCTGATTACACCAGCTGTATTGAAAACAGAAGACAAATCTCGTTCAGTGGTTTATGTGAAAACCTGGCTTTGCAATTCATCACTTTCAGGACTCCGTATTATTATCATTATTATTCATCGATTGAGTCTTCTGTAGATCCCGTAGATGGCTTCTTCATAAGAGGAGATCTCAGTCTAGATTCTTACTCCACCAGGTACCTTGTCTTCGTTTTTCCTAAGGAGCAGTAAACCGTTGTTCATTCTTGAAACAAATATTGACTTGCTATGACATTTTGCGATTGTCATTCTATATTTTCTCGTTGTTGTATTCTGATATGTTACTTTTGATTGATTCATCTTGACAGACTTCGAGTGTACCCCCATTGCTGTTAAGATGCTCAACATTCATGAGTAACTGGTATTGAATAGATTTTATCATAGTCTATTAGTTGTTATTCAGTGATATATTTTACACCATTGATAGTAATATTTGATGCTTCTATTCAAACTATTGTATTACTGAAAATTCTACAGATCGTAAGAGTGACCTAACACATGTAATGTTCGCTTTGACTGGGACTATCACCCAATTTGTATCTTGAACAGCTGTTGGAAAAACTTTGAAAAACTTTGACAAACACTTTTAGATAAGACAGTCTTGTCTTGTCAGCTGATTTGTGAAATTAAGTTCAATAGTACTATAATCATCACAATGCCAATAACTGAATTCACAACAAATTTATTAGTGAGTTCATCAATTTTTAGGCGACAGTGAGCATGTCCAAAATGATCACCTTGCTGAATGCCTCTTTCAGAGGTAATCAACTGATTCTCAAAGTAGAAGAAGATTATGACACTAATAAAATTAAGTTCAAAAATACTTTCTTCAATTTTGTTCAACTCTGGAGTAGGGACTAGGCTGATGTTTCACACATTTAGGAAATATTTCAATTCTGAATATCCGATTTCAACAACATGACAAAGTTTAAAAATTCACTTCTACTGCAAATACCGTTGATACCGTTGTCCTTCCTGGAAGAAATACTCAAAAAAGCCCCAGTTAACATTAGACAATATCTAATGCTAGTAAATGGGAGTATACCAGTCACCAGGAAAGAAGATACTTGCAATAAATTGATGGATGTAGCCGTGGTTTGGTTCAAAGCCAATGAACTTGTGATAAAATTTCAACAATCCTTGAGAATCTGACGTGAACTTCTATGAGAGAAAATCAAACAAACGCTGGGTATGCATCATAAACAAATGAGTAAAGAAATTTATGCGGAATGCACGTTAAGATGACAAGCCGGGAAGAATCCAGTTTGTGATGTGAGATACGACTCCGCCGAGAGAAAGTGACATCCCTGACGTCCATCAAGCAGGCGGCGACGAATGAGAAATATTGCCGGTACACAAACGGTCGAGGTTATATGGGTTTGTTCATGTCGTGGATAATATGGGCATTCTTTGGTATTCCGATGTTTCCACAAGAAATTACTCAAACTGTAAACATCAAAATGTAATATGTGAACAATAATACTTTTGAACACATTTCCAATGAAATCAATCTTCCAGGATATTCAGAATTGAGTTTTTGTTATTTCATAAACTACACCTTATGATTTGATCTTCACAAATTTTATTATCAAAAATATATCACATATATCACGACATGTTTCGCTATTACACTGGCTTTTTCCTATTACGGAAAAGCTACTGTGATAGCAAATATGTCGTGTTAGGACTCACACTTTCCAAGGTAAGACCTCGTTAGTCCTTAGCTCG
>WOGO01012598.1:0-10609 GCA_015342085.1 Leptinotarsa defecta | reverse complement strand
CTCACCATACAAACTAATCGACGTTGTTGAGAAGCTGGGTTTATTTTGGTCGAGTGTGAATAGGTGTGAGCCACAATAAACCCTTGAGGGTTGCGGTGGAGGGTCGAATAGACCCACTCACTTTGGACCTAACCTAACCCAACCTACTATTCAAAAATGTTGAGAGGAAACGGAAGGCGTGGGGGAATGGAGCTATTAATAACGCCTGAGCATAAAAAAGTCACCCCCTTAGAACTCTCAGTTACAAGTCTCGAGGATTTTTTTTCTGTTCAGAAATGTTCAGGAAGTGGATTCTTCGTTGAGAAGACTTATAATAATATGATGCAAAGCAGTCTTTCATTTTCAATTCAAAATCAGTTGTTGTCAAAGAAGATATCAATAAGTTTCTGTTATAAGGTGTATAAAAACGTCAATTCAGCATAAGTAAAAAAGAAAATAATTGCACTAATGAGAAACTGATAAATGTATCAGAGAGATGCATGAAGTCAAAAAACAACATGATAATAAGAGAATATAATAGATAACCTGTCGACTTATGTTACTAAAATTTTTTGAAGAATATACTTTTCTGTGAATTGATAGTGATATCTTTCAATTTCAGTTGACGAACTATATATTCTTCATAAAGCTGATTGTTGGAATTATTGGGAATCCAAAACAAGGAATTAAGTGGAATTATCGTACGAAAATATTTCTATTTATCCTTAGGAGTATCAAATCATGGCAGCAACATGAATAATCAATCATTTATGTAATTAACTAGCGACCAGATCCGGCTTCGCACGTGAAATATAGTATAGTGTAAATTAAAAAAAATAAAGGCGAAATCAAGTTCGTAGTGGAAGTTGTAATTTAGGTTGAATCAGAATCAAGATTGTAGTTGAAGTTATTGTTGAGAGGTAGACACCAAAGTCAGATTCCAAAAGTGAAGACAATCTATGAACAGCTAGCTGGTATATCGGAACATCCAGACCTAGATACTAGATAGCTGCTGATAAGGATTGCCGGAATCCTGGATCGCATATCAGAGGAGTAAAAAGAATATATCGTTGGTTTCTTGCGGATAGGAATATGATCAGGGGTTGTGAGATTTGATACTTTGAACCCTGGAGTTAGCCCCTATGTTTTGTTACTGATCAGATTGGTTAATATTCCTATCGAGAAAAAGGATGAGAAGTATAGAACCTTTAGTATTTTTTTTATTCTCTGATTCTCCGTTTTTTTATTCCATTACAACAAACGAGTGATCCGTGTTCATTATTTTATTGGATTGTTTCATTGGGGTGCCTCCTGTAGAAGTGCAAATGAGTTAATCTACAGTAACAAGTATTGAAAAGAGAGTACAATATTTATTTCTGTAATTTACTGTAGATGGCGTCCAAATGAGACTAATTAATTAAGAGACCCCTTTTCACTATTTTCAATTTCCTTATCATCCCCACATTGATTTTAATTTAAAGAGCAGTTGGGCAGTACCGATCAAACGATCCTCAGTTGAAGACAAAATGTGAATAACTAATTAAAGTATTTGTTAGAAACAACTGCGTAAAAGCAAGCGAGGCATAACTGTAACCACCCTATTGATTGACACCCAAGTCAACTTGCCAAATTTTTATGTCACTGTTGATAGCTCTCAAAATTGAAATCAATATAGGGATGATTAGAATAGTACTTTTCTATTTATCTTTTGATTTTTATGGAATTAATTTCCAGCAGCTTGACTGCATTAACTTTTCTCGATTTCATATCATTTCTGGAAACATGTGGATTCGTTTTCCGATGGCATTCCAGGAGAGATTCTCAAATTTCTGCTACCGTAGTTGTGGGTTGATGGGTCAAAACTCTAACATAAAAACTTGGCAAGTCGACTTGGGTATCACAGCGATATAGGTGATTCCACTTATGTCTCTCTTGCGTTAACGCAGTTATTTTTATCAAGTACTTTTCTTGCTTATTAACATTTTGTCTTCAATCGAGGATCGCCTGCCCCGTACTGACGATGTCCAACAGGCTGAAACATCCTGTCAATTGATTGAAAATGCCTCCTTTTCATGAATCAACATTCAGCTTTCATGAAGCCAACCAAATTTGCATAGTGATTTTTAACACAGTTTTAATTTTTTTTACTCCAGGTTTATCTTTTTATTTTCATTCAATATATTGTCATCCAGTAGAAAAAATGGTGTTTTTCAACTTCTGTGGTAATATTTGTCATATTTGGAAATCACTTTGAGAAAGATGAGAAACTAATCGGAAGTTGGCCACAAAAAATTGCAAATAAAGTCTTGTAATTCTATTTGAAGTAATGTTAGAGAATGGTAGGTATATGTTGAGGTGGAACTTTTTTTTTAATAAAAAGGAGTGTAAAGCTATTGTAGAACATTACATTCGCAACAAAATGTTTCTATGAGCACAACCTATGTGCAATAGACAATTGATCCCTATTGGTTTTGAATTTATTGATCTTAAAAAGAAAATTAGCTACCAGACTCTATAGGACTCTTAAATTTTTGATTTGGAAATCAATAATTGATTATATATTTATATTTCAATCAATGTATTCTTTACTGTTGAATTCGTGACGGCATAAATGTTTGTGTGTTGGCTTCCGAAAATTGTTTTCTATGGATTGCTACAACTTGTAAAAATATTGATTTCCTTCCCCCTCGTCATAAAGCAAATCACGTTATAGAATTTCATTATTTGAACCTTTGTTTAGTAATATCATTGAAGACATGTATACGTTTTCGAAGGTCTAGAAACAGGTATTATACCCTGCTAAATTTTATTCATTGATCATAATTTCAAATTTGTGATGCACTGTTTGGAACCTTTGCGAAATTAATTTTATATAGCTTATAATATTTCAGTTATTAGATTCAACTTAATATTACATTACCTAACTATTACATGAGGACACATTGAAAAATTAAATTAAGGCAAGTATATAGATAAGGCAAATTGTGAAATGAATTTAAGACACTCATGTACCTAGAACAGGTATCTATGGTATAAATAAGGATAGCTTTGTAAGTATGGTTAGTTTAATCTTCCTCTTGAAGATGATCACTTGGTGATCGAAACACGTGTCGAGGTGTTGAAATAACGGTTTGGTGTTGGGAAATAACTCCAGTTATATTCATAGTTTCAAATATTCAGTTGAGAGATTAAACAGAACAATCTCAACAACTAAGCAAAGTTTGAGTCATGTAATGACACTTAAAAAACGGTTATTCGAAAAGAATACCCAAATGAGTTTTCTGCTTTCTTTCAATACCTAGTTGATTTGTTCAAGTGAAGTGAATTCACAGATTTCATGTCTCTTGTTAATTTCATGTCTCAGCGATTAGACGATATTGTTCAGTTGACAACAGTTCTATACTACTACTCTAAGTATACTAGTTCTATACGTACTAGATTTTTTGAATAAAACGCTCAGAGTCAGTGATGCTAAATAATTTAACTGAATATGAAGTAAAGTAAGTAAGCCTCCCCTACTGGATAAGTGTGGTGATTCTCGATTGTCAAATTTGGCTTCTTCAAAAATGAATGTTTAAATCTTCTTACAGGTTTCTATTACCATTCAAACAGATAGAAAACCTCTTCTATTTGAGATATGTCATCAGTTATTTGGTATATTGATATGAATATGGATGATCTGGCTGGCAACACACAATAACATATATGTGTATTCTTAGTTGCATGTTTTCAGAACTTTAAAACAATAACTTCAAAATTTACCTTTTTCTTTTTAACTTTGACTTTCTATAAACATATAATGTAAAAATGTTTTGTTTCGTTATATTTCGAAAGAAAGTTATTGAAAATTTTTTTTATTCTTACAAAAAAAAATTTCGACACCTTTAAAGCCAATTTACTGATTAACTTATCAATGACCTTTTCTTAATCCAAGAATTTTTTTGTGGAAAAAATGAATTTTTGTAGTTTCTATAATAAGTATAGAAGCATTCGTTTTTTTATGAATTTATATGCCACAAACGTCATCGTTTTTTGTAAATATGCCTGTCTACTTTTTTTCTGTGTTTTCATGTACTTGTTTATATTAACAAAAATTTAAAAAATGTACACAAGAAACAAAATTATATTGTCGTACATCCACAGTCCTATAATCAAATTTTTTGAAAAAAAGGAAAAGGAAATCTTCAGAAGTTATCAGAAAGACTCTCTTCGAAAATAAAAAGGGGTTTCATTCAATTGCCTTGCAGATTTCAAGTTTTGTAAGGAGTAAAAATTTAAATATTTTAAATGTAATCGACCACTCAGATAATGAAATCCATACAATAGGCTAATTAAAAATTTTTCATGCTGGTACAAATATATAGATGATATCTTAGTATGTTTTACTGGTACGCAGGCCGCAGGAAATTGTTAATTCCATCCACCCTTTGATTGAATTCACGAATGAGAAGGAAGTGAATATCTCTATAAAATTTCTAGACTTAACCATCACTAGAAATAATAATAAAATGATTTTGCAGTTGTCCACAAACCCACTGGTTAACGGAAAAATAAATTTTAACAGAACAGACAGATCCATATCAACATAAAGTAACAGCATTCAATAGTATGATTCACAGACTATTGAATATTTCACTTTCAGAAAGTAATTTTCAAAGAGAACTATGATTTTTATAAAACATATTACTGCCAACAATGGTTACGAGGTGAATATTATTCACTCAATTCTTTCTGAAATATTGCAGAAACAAGCTCTGAGCTATCCGGTTTCAAAAAATGATATTGAACATTATGTAACTCTAACTTACTTTGGTGATCCTACTGATAATATCGCTCGTTTTTTTTTAAAAACAACGTGTTGACGTGGCCTACAGAACAAATAATAATGTGTCCAAAACTTCATTTCGGACAAACCAAAACTTTATCCAGAAGAATAAAAGAGAATAGGGGTAATTCATTGAATAGGAAGACCAATTCAACATTTGCGAAATATCTTTTGACAGAGCAACACTCGTAATTAGAACAAATCTTAAAGTAATGCATTTATCTTGTAGAAGTAGTAATAATTATAATTATTCAAACTGCTATAAAAGCACAAGACAGAATTTGTACAAACAGTATTGCGATGCCCGAAGATGTTATTGTATAGCGAAACACGTAGCGCGGTTGATAATACCAACGGGTCTAGATCCTACTTGTCGATAGATAGAGCTGTTAATCAGAACTTTACAAAATTCACAATTCCTTCACTAACACAAGCGGATTGTTCAATTGCAACAACAGCCTTAAAAAAAGCAAATCTACTAGCTGAACAATTTGCGTCCCACTCCACAGTCTATTTTCTGGAAAAGACACTACCCACTTTTTCCACACTAGAATTCACAATGCCAGAAATTACTTTTCGACAGCGTCTAGTCGGGCGAATTTTGAAACAGCTAAATATTCACAAGGCGTCTGGCCCCGATGAAGTGCCCGTCATCGTACCTAAAAAGTACGAAAATGAACTCGCACCAGTATTTTGCAGAATTTTTAACATATCTTACAAGAAAGGGGTTTTTCCTTCTTATTGGAAAATTGCTCGCATTCAGCCTATTCCCAAAAAGGGCAAGAAAAACTTTTCAAATAACTATAGATCAGTCGCTTTGCTATCATAAATATCCAAATTCAAGGAAAAAGTAGTAAACCACCGTATCCTCAAATATTTCGAAGGCTTCAACATCTTGAGCGATCATCAACATGGCTATCGGAATCAAAGATCAACAGCCCCCTTTCTATCGTATGTCACCCTAATTTGAAATAACGCAATCGAGAAACATGGAGAAGCAAGAGCTGTTGCGCTTGATATTTCTAAGGCCTTTGCCCGTGTGTGGCATGAGCGTTTGCTGGACAAACGTCGATGCTATGGCTTGTCGGATCATTTCTGTGTATGGCTCTTCAGCTTCCTGAAAGAACATTTCCTGTAAGTAGCCGTCGATACTTCTACCATCAACGCCGGTGTTCCCCATGGATCCCTATTGTCTCCAACTCTCTTTTTATTGTATATTAATGACTTATAGGAAAAAACAAGAATCTGATATATTGCTTTGCTGACGACAGCACATTCATCTCATCATTTCATTTGGATTCCAGGGCATCGGCTACGGAGGCACATCTTCACCGGCAGCAGGAAGCTGCATATCTCAATGAGGATCTGGAAGTGATTTCTAATATGGAGTGAAAGTAACCAGGTCCAATTCAATGCCAAAAAAACCCAGGAATCGGTTTTCTCCAAGAAGATAAATGTCTCCGAACCAGATATAATAATGTCAGATCAGACAATTCCGCTTTCTGCTTGGATAAGTTTATTGGGGGTTAGAATAGACATCAATATGTCTTGGCACAATCTTGTCGCTGGAATTGCAAAGGCTTCTTCTCAAAGGCTTGGAACACTGTTCCGAACCAGAAAACTTTACACACATCAGCAACATTTGATACTCTATAAAGCTCAGATCAGACTTTCTTTCGAGTATTGTTCTCATGTATGAAGTTTTGCCCCCAAACATACCCTGAAGTTGCTGAGTTCCATCCAGAAAAGAGCTATCCGCCTGATTGAACACGCGAACATCACGTGCAACCTTCATAGCCTGAAACATCGAAGAAAGGTTGGAGATTTGTCTCTCCTCTGTAGATACTTCCACGGGAAGTGTTCAAATGACTTGGCACATTTGATTCCACCAAGAGAGGTACATATCATAAATACGCGACAAACTGTGGCTGCTCATTGTTTTGAGGTTCAATTCAGTACACTTCGAACTTCACTGTTTAAAAACTCCTTCGTCTGGAGAACTACGTTTATGTGGAATAAATTTTCCGAGAGCGTTTATTCCAAATGGATTTAATCTCCAGCGATTCGAATCCAATGAGAATCGCTACTTTCGGACAGGCACCGCTCTTAGAGCGCCTTAAAGTTTTTTCTGTAGTGCTTTTGTTTTGTCCTTGAAAAAATTCTCGCATTGAAGTGTTTTTGGAACACGTTATAATGGATTTTCGTCAAATATCGGTAGGTTCTATCATATTTTAATGAGTTAAATGAAAAACAATCAATTCTCAATTAATGAACCGAAATGATCAAAAAGATTAGTTAAAATTAATTATTATTCCATTTGAACGAAAATGTATGACTAATAGTGAATTTTATGTGTAAATACGCTCTATTAGATTTTGAAATCAGTTCCTGATGATGCAACTCATATTTGAAATGTGCGAGAAGATTTCTATAGTCATAATGAATGAGAGAAGATTTTGTTAGATACTTCAATTTGGTTATTAAATTGTGACGGGGGCAAACTTTTTTTTACTGTTCAAAAACCACAATCATCATTCGTCTTGTTTCACAAAATAGATCTTCTTCTACTTGAGCTAATGCCCATGCCATCATAAAGTCTCAATTAAAAATGTTGCAAAATCATTGATTAATGAAACAGTCATTTCACGCAATCAGAAAATATTGAAACGTGATTTCCGTTCTGTGTTTTCGTAAATAAGATAAACATCATTTCTCGAATCATATCAATACGAAAACTTCCAACTACGCTTCACACAGTCTTCTCTAATCTTTTCATTGGTGTGATTGAACAATTGTCTTGAAGAATTATTCCACAATGAAACTACTACTGCTAATATGCTTGGCCGTTGTAACTGGTGAGTAGAAAATTAAGTTTTTCTGATATGTTAATCTTCATAATGAGTATTCTGCCTACAACTTTTTTGAAATTGAAATATATAACGAAAACTTTTAGTAATATAAAAGCAACAATATTACAAAAAAATTATATTTTATCGCGTGAGGTCATGCCATGACGTTCTCATATCAGTTTTTGCATGTTTTAACACATTTTCAGATTAAAAATTTGTAAATATCATAACTTTTGAATGTAATAAACACATAATCCTTATAAGAGTTGTATAACCATTGTAAATCAAACTGACTAAATATTAACCTTTTTCAAACAAGTTCAATCAAATTTCAATTTATAGTATATTATCCTAAATCGGTACGACCAATCAGCCTCACATCCTTCCTGTTGAAAGGACTTGAGAGGATACTGGACGGACACATCAGGAGGGTGGCATTATATGCATCCCCCCTGAATAGCCACCAGTATGCTTATCAAACCGGCAAATCCATAGATTTGGCAAACAACCTTGTAAAGAAAATTTCCCAATCCCTTGACAACAAGGAGATTGCATTCGACAATGCTCGACCTGAATCTATAGGAGTATATCTTGCTAGGAAAGGTATAGAATCGACCATAACTGGCTGGATCAATGCCATATTTGTGAACAAAACTGCAAGTACGACTCTTCAAGGCGAGGCCATTAGGTTCAGAGACACCAGAGGCTGCTCTCAGGGCGGGGTACTATCTTCCTTTCTGTGGTCGCTTCCGATGAATAGTCTGTTTAATGCCCCCGACAGAAAAAAGTAGATCTGCAAGCTGCAAAGCAAGATGGACGTTGTTCACGTGCCTGAGGAAGCAGATATCTGCTCCCAACAAAACTGTGACAATTCCCTTCACCAGGAGAAGAAAATTGGACGACTTAACGCCACTTTCCCTCAATGGTGAGGTCATTCAATTTGAAACGGAGGTAAAATATCTCATGCAGATAACCTTGTCATTTCGACAAGATCCACTTCCTCCAAAGCAAGGTGGACGTTGTTCACGTGCCTGATATCTGCTCCCAACAAAACTGTGACAATCCCCTTCACCAGGAGAAGAAAATTGGACGACTTAACGCCACTTTTCCTCAATGGTAAGGTCAATTAGGAAATTACAAATACTGACTTTACCCTGCTTGTACATAATGGAAATTTGTGTCTACGTTTTTCAAAAGAAAAGTAAATTTCCTTTAATAGGCTCTACTCATACAATTAACACTAGGCCAAAAAAAATATATCAAGTTCCTCTAGCTCGAGGGCGGATTGCTCTTAAAGGTCCTAATGTTGCAGGTCCTCGTTTGTTCAATATTTTACCAACTGAAATAAAAGAAAGCAAAACATTAGAGATGTTCAAAACAAAGATTAAAAATTTTTTAGTTCTGAATGCGTATTACAGTGTTGATGATTATTTAAAGTAAGTGTATGTGTGGTGTGTGCATGCGTTTTACTGCTTTACTGACTATTCCTAATACAATTACTTATGAAATTGTCGAACAGGAAAATAAAGGATTTGATTCGATTTGATTTGATATCGTTTACTTGAACTATACCCAATTTTCACAAATATATTTATTTCTAGATGCTTTTCGCTTACACCATAGAAGTAAAATCGGAAATTTCGTTGACTGTGTAGAAAATTTGCATTTGACATTTCAAAATCTTCTACCGAAGAAGCTACGGTGTTAGCAAAACGTATCTAGAACTAAAAATGTTTGTGAAAATAATGTAGTTATTATCATGGATAGTGTTTAATCAAGTAACGAATTAGTCCATTTATTTAATGTAATACAATAATAAAAAGTCAGGAACCAGACGGCAGGGAATGGTGTATACACGTCACATTATATTCTATGAAGGAACTATAGTCAATTTATAGAACTACACGTAAGTGGAACCGGTTGAAAAATATCGATTCGGCAACACCCTGGGACCGGCTGAACACCCGCCAGAAAAGACAAGGGCTGCCGAATGAAATCTTTTTCAACAGTGTGCAGACCACCTGTTGTTCGGGCTTTGGTCTCTGGTGCCACCAGCACAACTCATATTTTACCCGATTGGGTTACAAATTTCTAAAAGGAGATAGTGGCCGGCCGTTCACATACGTATAACGTTACTTTTACGAGCTAAAATATCACCCGAGTGCCTTTTAGAAGCTTAATTAGATATTATGAATATTGTTGCTGAGGTTATTTTTTTTTGGAATTCGAGGTAATACAAAAAGTCATCTAATACTTAGCACTCAAACAATCTTCTCTATAATGAATTGAAAATATTACAGCCGGAACGATTATTCTTTAACAAAATTTCTCATCATTACTTAAAAAATAGTCATAATTTGAACCACAATCACATGTATATCCAATTCTAGGAAACAAAACCCTCATTATCAGAACATCTTATTAATCTATAGGTCAGAATTGTCACTTGTCTTTTTTAGCACCTCGAGTTGTTAACTTGATAGCCTCTGATATAAGAACATATTTTTTTGATGGATTAAAAAAAAATGTAAAAACATTATGTTGCCGTGTCACGAGAGGCAGCACTAATAGTAGGGACAAACATAAACTATTCACATGTAGAACAGTGTTATTTACGTAATAATAATGTATTATTTAAAAATATAAATCTGATATAAAATATTATTTTGTGTTAGTATAATGCCAACTGTTTTGCGAATTGTACGTCGGATAATCGATATCCGGAAGAAAACCTGTTTTTTATACCATTTATAAAACCTCATATTGAAGAGGTTAGATGTAAGAAATGGATACATGCTTCGAGGAGAGTGGACTTAACAGTGTAAAAAATTAATGAATATTCGTATGTGTATCGTCACCACCTCCCTGTATAGTGTGTTTGTCTGATTAAGTAGAGTTTTTGTTTTCATTTTTTTGTTTATATTCTTATCGCAGAAGACTGGTTTTCTGTCTGCCG
>WOGO01012566.1:3277-17514 GCA_015342085.1 Leptinotarsa defecta | reverse complement strand
AGCATATATGGTGATCAGCAGAACTTCCGTTCTGCTGATGCTACCATGCTACCACCATGCGATGGGGTAGCATGGCAAAAACTTTTTAATTTTTTTTTATGTTAATGCATTGGCAAAAATTGACAACTTTCTTGACAGAAAATAGTATTTTCAATATGAAAAAATATTATAGGGTGTTTTGCTACAAAATTCAAATAGATTTCTTAACATTTTCTTAAATTTACTATATTTTATTGAAAAAGTATCGGAGTTTTTTCTTTCACTTAGTGAATATTGATTTTTTAGAAAGAATTGTTTTGTTTGCCATTTTTGTGACACTATTATATTTAATGATGATCCGTTTCGGTGTTATATCAGAAATATAAGGTACTTAATGAGACAAATTGTGGCAAAATTGGAATCATATCAACTGAATTATCATTAATATTTGTTTCATTATTATTTTGCACTTTTTATTATTATTTATTATTATTATTATTGATTGATGTTTCATTTATCATTTGAGGAGTACTAAACAGTACCTTCTTCAGTAAAGAATCTGGATATGAGTTATTTTTGAAAAATTGAAAAAGAATTTTTAAATTTTTTTGTATGAAAAGAACAATCAGAAATGCAGAGAACACGTTGTTTCATTTGTTTGATCAAATAAATTTTCATGGACATTTAATAGTAAGAATGATAATTCATAAATCTACCAGAGCTTACTGGTTTTCTATACCAATCTATTAAGATGGTATTACCTGCAGTGCGAAGAAGTTTTGTGTACAATAAAGGAACGGTATGTTCTCCATCGTATGTGAGGATGGCGAACATACATTTCTGATATCACACCAAAACTTGTACGGATCTTTGTTGAATATAATAATAATATATAAACTGCAAACAAAACAGTTCTTTCTGTAAATTCAATATTCACTAAAGTAAAAAAAACTCCGATACTTAAATTTAGTATACTCTAATCCTTGTGTACATTATGACAAAATATATGTTCTTGCAAACTTCATGCTTATTAAAAGACCGTATAACTTCTCACAAAAGTGATTGCAGATGTGCACCACAAAGCTGCGCCCTAAGCGAATATGTTAACCTTTCAGGACATAGTATGAATTTTCAAGAAACAACAATTTTATCAAATGAAAAAATACAGCAGAGAGGCTTTTTCTTGAGATGTCATTTATTTCTCAAATAGAAAACTGTTTAAATAAAGAGACAGATCTAAATCATCTAAGTGAAATACATTTCTTCCTTATATCAATAGATAAGATTTTTCAAAGTTTCAAACATTCAATAACAAATTTGACAACTTCATAATATACACTCACTATTGTCATATTTCATATCAAAACAAAATTGGCAATCCTGGTTAGGATTGTGTGTTCAAATGTCATATCATTATGCGTCCTCAATTTGAAAAAAAATATTTGTTGAACACACAAACCAGCTATTTTACCTAAATCAACGAATATTATTCATAAATATAATAACAGTTTTATCCTTTTCTGACTCTTCACGAAACTTTGAATTATTGAACTCATATTATTTCAAACTACTTATGGATGTGCATATATTTTTTATTATTGAAAATTTTTGATAAAACATTGGCGTCTCAACCTCAAAGACATTGTAAGTACTTTTTTAGTTCTTGTTCACATTTAATATTATTATCGAAATATCTTGTAGTTTTTCCTGAAGATGACAGTATAATTATTCAAAATAATCTCCAGAAAATCAATGAGATTGTTCCAAAATACCTATTTTATTTCAATGTTTTGTAATTTGATATTATTGTATATTAAGTTCTTGTCACAATACTGTATAATTTTGAGTAATTTTCGGTGTTAACAAGAAATAAAAATAACTTTGCACCAAAAACTTTGAAAATTATTTTACTCTTGAAAAAAATTGACCATGGTTAACAGCATAGTTGTGTAATTTGTAATATTGCAGGCTTTTAAAATAAACTTTCGTAAACAGAATGCTGCCTATTTATCGTTTTAGCAATTTTTTTTTCTCGTAGTTCCCTTGTGAAAAAAAATGGGTAAAAAAATAAAACTTTACTTAAATGGCCATGATTTCAAATCTAGATTCATTTTTAATGCTGAACAATTTTTCTAAATAATATTTCCCGAAATTTTTCAAAATAAGAGTTCTTTACTTGTGTCTCAAAATCAAATATTTGAAGGTTCCTCGTATATTAGGTACGTGTGTTTTACTGTATTTTGTTGGTGTATGTTTAGTTTTAGGGGATGCACAAACTTTCATCAAGAATAACATTTTGTTGAAATTTTGTAATAATGTATCATTAGTTTTAATTTTTTTTCGTAAAATTGTTGATATTGAAAAAAATTTATTCTTATCATGATAGGCTTTGACTTTGATGTTTCTAAATTTGATGTTCAATTTGTTACACTCAATGACATTTTGTTATTGTACAAGTTATTGTATTTTTGGCAAAAAATGGCTTTCACGAATGAAAAAAAGAGATATGATACACAATTTATTACAAAAAGCCAATGAAAAAATACGGAGACAGAATCATCAATCAAAATTTGATAAATGAGGTATGTGAGGTAAATTAAACATTGTGTCCTTTTCAATGAAAATAGAACTTTGACCAAATAACAGTAATGAACTAAAATGTAAAGACAAAAGTAAATCACAGCAAATGCTTGAAATGCTGACCATGTTCATGACAACACAACTGTGCTGTTCTTCTAATATTATTCACTGCACGATTAATTTCCCTCCTCCTCAATCTTCCAAACTCTCTAACAATGATGTGTTGCAGGTCCTCAATATTTTGATATTCTCTCTGACCATAATCTGTTTTTCAGTGTACCCCATAAGAATGTATCCATAACACTTAAATATGGAGACCTTGTTGGCACCTCACCGGCCCATTATTTCCTATCCATTTATCTTGAAACCTTTCAGTCAGGTAATTAGTTACTCGTTAGGTAGTGTGCGGTGGAGCACCATTTAATTGAAACCAGATGTTATTATAGTTAGCCAAAGGTAGATCATTCAAATAGTTTTCGAAAATCGACATTAAAAACTGGTGATAGGTTTCTCCATTCTGAATTCCGTCAAATAAATGAGGACCCAAAATTGTATCTTTGTAAATTCAATAATAAATCGTCAAATTTCTCGGAACTGCCTGAGGTTGTTTATGCTCCAAATGTGTTTGTTATTTCGTTTGAATATCCCACAATTCGTAAAAGTGCTTTCAACTGTCCAAATTACAATTTTCAGAAAAACAGGAAAATCAGGTCTTCTTATTAGGCCAATTATAAAATTATAATCGTCTTTCGGGATCACATGGATGCAATTTTTGAGATATGTGTATTTTGTAACATTTTAAACCGCTTTTTTTTAAGGTATCTCCAAGCACTTGTATGACAAATATTCATTTCGGTGAAAATTTGACGTGTAGATTTCCCCGGGTTCATATTTATCTGCAAATTATTAATTTTTATTGAAAAGGACACAATGTCTAACATACCTCATACATACCTCATTTATCAAATTTTCTTAAGTTTCCTGGTCCGTTCTTTTTTCTCGGCTTTTCAAATGAACCAAACTCGAAGAGCTTTTGATCCAATAACTTGAACATAGTTCGATGTGGTTGTCGTCTTTCTTGATACAAGTTTAAATACATTTCCGATAACACTATTCCTATCGTATTTGTAATAAATTTGTATCATATTTTTTTTTTCATTCATGAAAGCCATTTTTCGCCAATAATTCAATGACTTGTGCAATAACAAAATGTCATTAAGAGTAACGAATTGAAAGTCAAATTTATAAACATCAAAAGTCAAAGCCTATTATGATGAGAATATTTTTTTTCAATATCTCCAATTTTTTTAAAAAGAATAATAACGTATGCTACATCATTGAAAAGGTAAAATCTGGCTCTATTCAAAACAGAACATCTTTTCTCAACGGCATATTGTTAGTCAGGTAAATGCGCAACTTTGCCCCACTTTAACAATCTTCGTATCTCTCATAGTATCCGAGATCCCAGGATGGTGAAACACCCTGTATAGGGGGAATGCCTCGAAATTTCCAAACAAGATTTGAACTAAAAAAAAAAAATTAACCTATAAGTGCCACTTTTTAGAGAACAAAAATGATTTCGACTAGAACTATTTACATACAGAAAATGAAGGAAAAATATTTAACTCACTGGAATACCTGAAAATTAATCAATTTTCTGGGAAAGAAAATTTGTGGCTTTCTGCTACTACAACTACATCTAGTAGTAGTAGTAGTAGGGGTGGTAGAAAGCCAAAAATTTTCCCAAAAATTAATTACTACTAAAAATATAATCCATCAAATAAAATTTCCTATTGAACTGCCAACGAAAAGCATCAGTTCAACTGAAAAAGTTACTATGTAGCGAAACGCGTTTCGAATTGATGTAAATATAATTGTCTCATCAGAATTTATCAATTTTTCATTGACTTCAATCCAGATTGAAATTTTTCTTTTTTATCTAATAAAATTTAATTGTTATTCCTTTTTTTTATATGGACAGTTATAAGGTCAACGCATATGAACCATTACATGATTATGATGAAACATATACTGATCCATATTCTAATATTACAGTTTATTGTTACATTTCGTAAATCTCTGATCCCGCTTCCGGTGCTGAAATTGAGTCACTGCGGCTCTGATCTGGTTTGGACGACCAGCGTTTTGTAAATCATCAACTATTGATAACTACGGCATTTTAAATTCAACTCGTCTAGGCCATCCTTATGTATAGTTACTCATTCATTTGTACGAAGTAATGTGTCGGCAAATAGCTTTGAATATCATTCAAAACTATAGCACGTGATACTGCTGCAATTGAAGCTCCGCATCCTAAACGACAAATTCTGAAACGAGCGTACCTATACATTACTCTTCATGAACGACAGTTACGGAGACACAGGTATTCCGAAGAGAAAAATCAGAATTTTGAAAAAACCGGTTTTTCCACAGAAAACATTTATTTGGTTGATTTGTGCAAAGGTCATTTCCAGAAATGGTTAACTGATCAACCTGCCAATATTCATTGTCACTATTGTATTTTTGTGTAGGTTATCAAACTCGGGGCTGTGATTTTCAATATTCAACTATTGAAGTGTTTATTTGCATCATCTCCTGATGATGCTAACTTGGTTAGCGAAACGCGCGTCGAGATACAACATTTTTTGTTCTGCTGAGAGAGGAGTGTTTTTGAAAGATATATTTTCTTTTATTCAGTTAGTACTCCAAACATTCGTAATGGAAGGCTACACTCCGGGAAAGAAATTTCCATTTTTCTTCAAATGATGGAGAAATAGAAAACCAAAATGCTTCTCCCCCAAAAAATAATTTCAGTATCTCATAAAATAAATTTCACTCATTTTTTCATTCAACAACTACTTTGTTACAAACAAGTACTGCTTCCGAACACGAAAACTGCAGCACTCTTCTGGACGCACGTTTCACCAACCAAACTGGTATCTTCAGGAGACTGAGAAAACTAAAACTAATACTATAAACTAGCCAGGTTTTCGAGTTCCAGTGTTCGGAAGCTGTGTTGTTTAGGATTAATTCTAGCCAGATTTTCTAGTTTCACCTTCAAGTAGTTTTTTCACTACAAGTTACTATAATAATAATAATAATAATAATAATACTTTATTCACGAATAAAAAAATGAATAAATAGTACACACAATTGCAAAGTAATTGAATAAAGTAAGGCAAACGATAAGTGATGCATCACTTGTTTCGTTAATAAATAGAGAATAACAAACGATTTTTTTCTGGAAAATAACAGGTATGTAAAATAATATAATAAAATAAAGTAGTAATAGTATATACATAACAATAATGGTATAAAACGATATATCCGTTTGTCACAATTAATTTAAAATTGACATGTAAACAATATAAAATATAAAATTGATGAATAAGTGACATAAAACATAGATACTAAGATATACATTTCAGTATTTTTTTTTTTTTTTTTTTCTTTCCTATGTAACATAAATTGTACTTTCATGAGACATACAATATGAATCGTGACATGATTTCAAATTAAGTGTGGTTTATTAGTAGCTTTTTGTGGATTTCAATGTTTTTCTATTAATGAATTGATTTTACATCGATCGTTTTCCAGTATGAATTCTTTAAGTTTCTTTTTAAACTTCCATTTGCTAGGAATATTTATAATTGTTTCAGGTAGGCTGTTATAACATTTGATGGAAATGTATGAATATGCTCTTTGGCACAGTGATTTCGTTACAAGCGGGAGAGGGTGACTATTTTTATTACGGGTATTATAATTATGCTCAGGCAGTTCTACTCGATATTTATCATTGAAATGATACTTGAGATTCACACGAAAGTAGAATAGTTGGCGGATGTCCATTACTTGACAATCTTTGAATAATTGATTGGAGGAGTACCTGCCATTATTAGATGTAATCAATTTCAATATTCTTTTTTGAAGGATCTCTAACGGATTGATGTGGATCCGAAGTGCGCCACCCCATACTAACATGCCATATCGCACATGACTCTCTACAAGGCCATAATACAGGATTTTCAATTGCGTATATGGCAGGCATTTTTTGAGGATTTTAAATTTATATATGATGCACTGTAATTTTTTAACCACATAATTGATGTGGAGGTTCCATCTAAGATGTCCGTCAATAATCAACCCCAAGTATTTCATTTTATCAACAGATTGAATAGTCAGCATACCGTCACTAGTTTCTATTTCTAATTGTTGAAAAGTTGGCATGCCCGACTTTGTAGCACTAAAAGGTAGATAGTGGGTTTTCCCAAAATTCATGGTTAGTAGAAGGTGGTCGAAATGCTTTTTTATGAAAGCGAAATCTTTCTGTACTTTGAGTTTCAATTCTGCCCATGTTTCGCCCCTGTAGAAAATTGCTGTGTCGTCCGCATAACCTGTAAATTCCCCTTCGCATTTAAGTGAGAATATGCTATTGATGTATAGATTAAACAAAATAGGACCCAGGACTGTGCCCTGAGGAACACCATATTCAATCTCTTTTTGATTGCTCAGCACGTTAGCCACTCTAACGACCTGTGTTCTCTTGCTGAGATAGCTCTTGAATATTTTCAAACAGTTTCCTCTTATACCTAGATCCTCCAAAGTTTGTAGAAGTCGCGGATGACTGACTGTATCGAATGCTTTGGTTAAGTCGATAAACAAGCATATGCATGGTTTTCCTTCATCTAAGGCTTTATAAATTTTATTAGTCAGACTTAGAATGGCATCTTCGGTAGATGTGTTTTCTTTAAATCCAAATTGATTTGGAGAAAGGAGTTTGTATTTTTTTATGAAAGATGTTAACCTATTCTTAAGCAATTTTTCAAATATTTTTGATAAATGCGTGATAAGGGAAATTGGTCTGTAGTTATTTACCAAATTTTTATCGCCTTTTTTGAAAATAGGAACCACAATAGTGTTTTTGAATGCCTCAGGCCACACCCCCTTTTCAAGGCAATGATTTATAATATGTGTAAACGGCTGTGTGATTTGAGCTGTGATCGACTTGATCACTTCAGCTGAAACGTCATCGCTTCCCGTAGCTTTCTTGTATTTCAGTTCTTTTATTATTGCGTATATTTCCTCTTTATACGTAGGCATTAAGACTAGTGAGTTGGTTGAAATTGTTCTTGTTGGCGCATAGTTAGGGACCGCTTTTATTCGGCTAGCTAGAATTTTTCCCGTTTCAGCAAATGTTTCATTGAAATGATTTGCTATCTCCTTGTTATTCGTTAATAACTCACCATTATTGTTCTTTATCGATAGAATGTCGTTCTTTTTTTTCTCGGTACCAGTCAGTTCTTTAACAACGTCCCACATTTTATTTGAATTATTCGCGTTTGTCTCAATTTGATTTTTATAATATTTATGTTTAGTCAAATCAATCAAATTGCTTAGTTTATTTTTATACCTTTTGTATTCATTTTTCAACCTGATATCATTAGGACTTTCCAAAGATTTTTTAAACATATAATTTTTTTTATTAATTGATTTTAATAAGCCGTTTGTGAGCCATGGTGCAAATTTGGACTCCTTTCTTATAACTTTCATAACTTTTTTGCATGCGTCCAACGATCTAATAAGAATATCTATGAAGTTGTTCATTGCAGCGTTAGGATCAGTTGTTGAATATATAAATTCCCATTTTTCTTCCTGCAATACTTGTTGTAGTTTTGAATGGTTTATAATTATTTTCTGTCTTTGTTTATTATTATTATTATTATTATTATTGGAATCGTTTTTAGTTTCTATGACTACTTGTAACAGAGTTGAATAGTGGTCTGTTATATTATTTTTCACGACAATCGGTATAACTAAGTTTGAGATGTTTAGTTTTGATTTTATAAAAATGTGATCCAGACAGGAAGTCATTCTTGTAGGGTTATTTATGGTGGATATGTAACCAAATTCACTCAGTGTGTTTAAGTATTCTAAACTATTCTCATTTTGCTCTAATATATTGATGTTAATATCACCAACGAAAAAATAATAACAATAGTTGTTAATTTTAATACTTTCGAAATATCTTTGTAATATCTCTGTAAAATGAGGAATATTTGTTGAGGGTGACCTGTAGCAAGCTGTAACTAGTACACTTTTGTGATTATCGAGAATTATTTTCGCTTCGAGAACATTTACGTCTTCTATCTGTATAATATTATATTCATAGTTATGGTCATTATTTATGTACATAACTACTCCATCGTTTTGGTTAAAGTCCCCCTGATTGTAAATAGCGCTATATCCTGGTAATTTGTAAGAATTTATATCTGGTATTAACCAAGTTTCCGTGAGTACTATACAGTCAAATTTTGTATTTAAATTATTTAAGAAGATTGTAAACTCATCAAAATTTTTATGGATACTTCTTATGTTTTGTTCTATGATTTTGAAGCTCATGTTTTGTCTGTTAACTTCTAATATGTCTTTACATTCATAATCATAATTCAGAGAGTATGTCTCGATTGGGTTTATTTGGAATTCTCGGATATATCGATCCATTTCTTTGAGCGTTACAAACCATTGTAATTCATATATGTTTTTGCTAGATTACTGAGGACTCGGGGGAAAATGGAATAATTTTTTGCAAACTCTTTCATCGAAATCGTTCATGAATGCTCTCTCGGCTTATTCTCATGCTCAATTGCTTCACATGAATATGAATGTATGATGAATATCAAGTACGATTTGGTGGTCAATTTTATCGTAGAATAAAACGCAGATACAATTTTTATAAAGCGTTCTGTTGATCAACTGTGTTTGTATCATTCAGTTGGAAACATGCCCGCGACTTTTCGTTTATCTACCTGAAATAACCGCATAAACATTCGTGGTTACATTATACTGTGTAATGAAAAAAATTTTTCTATAAAGACAAAATAGAGCACTTCTTCGAAGCATATTTCGCTAGAAAAATTAGTATTATCAGAAGATGATTGAAATATTGTCTTCTTCTAATAATGCTAGTTAGTCAAGCCGGCGTGGAGAAAATCGTGACTATACATTAGATTACAAATTAGAGTTACAAATTCTAGAACTAGAGAATAGCAATTTTTGAAAATGTGGTTTGGTCTGTCAGGTTATAATATCAGGATCTTAAAATTTCGAGTAAAATGATTGAATAATTAAGCATATATTGGTATTGATGAAAATGTTTTCTATGCAATGTTACTAGTGAATTTTTTGAAATTTCGAAGAGTTTCAATATCCTCAGGAACCAAATGCCCAATTTTTCAGAACAGTGAATGTGAGTCAGACATTTGAGAATATTGGAATTGATTTTACTGGAGATTAATTTTGCTATCCTATTTGAAGCGACAAAAATTCAATGGCTCCAATAGCTTTTTATCACAGCCAACGTTACAGAAAACACATTGTTAGTTTGAAATTTATCATGTCTTATGACTTCGAACTCATAACCTCATATTTTGGTGTTCAAAATTTGATATTATTATATATTTTTATTGTAAAACCTACATCAGCAGTAAGAAGGTAATCGTCTTGCGCCAACCTGTGCAGACGAAACAAATTCTTTATTCGATTTCAAACTCAGACGAATACATTTCCATTCTTGAAAAATATTGTCTGAGCGTACGGCGTACGGTTATTGACGAGTGTGTTTTATTAAAGTCAAAAACAGGAAATCTCGCGGACATAACACTCGAAAAAAAGGCAAAGCGCGGACACGTGGAACATCGAAGAAAGGTTGGAGGATTGTTTCTCTTTTATAGATACTTTCAGGGAAGGTGTTCAAGTGACTTAGCACAGTTGATTCCACCAAAAGCGGTACATATCAGAAATACGCGAAGGACTGTGGCTGCTCATCGTTTCGAGGTTCAACTCAGCACACCTCAAACTCAACTGTTAACAAACTTTTCCATTTGGAGGGAAAGTTTTCCCAAATGAATTCAATCTCCAGCAATTCATATCCAACGTGGATTGCCTTGAAGATTTGCACCTTATGCATTTGCCTGTGGTGTTTGTAGTTTGTTCTTGAAGAAAAAGCACCTATTTATGAAAAATTAAAAACATCACATATGTTACGGTCCTCTAACTGAAATCACAAATGTGCAGTTGGTTCCTGTTTTTTTTTTTATTGTTTCACTTCGTGTAATGAGACAATAACAAGAACAAATGAAAGCACAAAAGGCCAGTAAGCTAGTTAATTATAGCAAACTCAAAAGCCAACTATCTCCTATCTATTTTTTTTTAAAAGGCCACCGCAGTTGTGGGTGAAACGACCAGTAGCACCGTTTCTGAAGAAATGACCAAGTCACGTCCGTTACACGCTTCATCAACTCTCCTATTCAGAACAAAAAATAAATTATCTCAATTTCTGTCGAAATAAAAATCTTTTTGTTTCACGTTCGTCCAACTTCATATATCTCCATAGTGTGTACCTCGTGAAATATGATGAATTATGTTCGTGAAGTTAAATGAGAAACACCTTTTTGTTTTTTCGGTTGAATTATCCTTCAAGAATGTCTGTGCGAAGACTAATGATGACGAAGTGAAAACAGACACTGATTGATTGGCGCGTGAAAATTTTTCTTTTTAAGAATCCTGTGTGAATTCCCTCATATTAATTTATCGATTTGAGTTTTTTATGTTTTTTTTTCAAATGGCTTGTTTCGTCAAGTTGTGAGTCTAATGAAATATGATACACTGGCGGTTGATAGATTTACTTTCATTTACAGGGTGGTTTCTGTCAAAACATTAGATCTGAACATACAAATCAATCAATTCTTTATTCAACTCGCCACTGGTGTATCACTGACAACAATCGTTAATTCACAAATAAAATGAATATATCACAGAAAATTAATATTCCGAACAGAAATTACAAAAAAATCTTCCTACTTCTACATCATTGAACAAAATATTTTCTGTTGTGTAAACACAACCTCACCCTTTATTTCCATATATAAACCCCAAGATCTAATATTCATTGTATTATTTTGAATGTGAAAATAATATAGACGATTCTTATTATTACTAATGTCATTGAAGAAAAGAAATGGGAGTTTTTACGATTTTTGTTTTCATCATTTATGGACGCAGTGTAATCATTATCTATAACGTCGTGTGACATTCTGTACATGAGAATACCAAAGCGTAAAAACTATCCCCTTATCTGGAATATGGTTATATTTGTAGACCATAATTATAGCAGTGAATCTGTGTATTTGAATCAATTAATCCTTCGAAACATTCTGTGATAGGCGTTATCAGAGTTGTCATATAATACTATTCTATTCACTTATCGCTTGGAAATAACAGAATCATTCGGAATGGAAATTTATTGCTGTTATTGCGAATGGCTGTTCGCCGTTATAGCAAAAGGTTCGCGTTTTTGTTCATACCACAAATATTTAACATTTTTACTTATTTCAATTTCCAGGCCACATTTATCATCAAAGGAAATCTAAGGTTGAACGATTCTATCGGGTTTGAACGGAAGTTATATGTTTATTGGAAAAATGATCGTTTGAGTATTCAGCTTATGCTTGGCAGGTCAAAGGGAAACTGTTGCTGTGTATTTAATTCCATTAAAACTCATATCAATAATGGTGCAGTAGGTTCTGCAATTCTCTTGCAGGCTGGACTTGTTCAATTATCACTATCATAATTTTGAAATATTGAATAGGATATGTTTTTATTTCTTTAACGACACAATCAACAGAATACCAGTCAAGAACTGAAAGCGCCTCATAAACGATGCAATTGGTTCGAATACTAATCGTAAAGGGGTTTTACTGTGAATTGTAGAGACAGATCGTGAAACGATCTGTTCACAGACGTGAGTACCCTCATCATAAGCCTATACAGGTCATGTACTAGGACCTTTGATAATTTACCTACTGTCTCGAGTCACCAAGCTAAACAGTAAAATTTTGCTACTTGGAAATTTTATTATAGATTTTGTCTCAAATTCTTCATCACTTTTTCAAGTGAATTGCTTACTGGATTCTTATGGCTTGAAGGCTAGTATCAAATATTTCACTAGAGTGACTGCAAAATCATTTACGTGTATAGACAATATGAATCTCTAACCAAACTGCAACATTCTTAAATACAGGCATATTGGATCTCTGTCTCTCAGACCATAAAGGGCAATTCGCAATCATAAATCCAGTATCTGAAAATATTTCTGAAAAAACATTAAAACTGTGCATTACCAAAAACGACTCAAAGGTTTTAGAGACTCATTGCTCAAAGTAGACTGGAATTATTTTGAATGTGGAAACATCAAGGTAAATCTTTTATCTGAATCTCCCCTCGATAGTTTTCAAACTGCTATCCAAACTTCTTTTCATATATACCAAAGCATTCTCAGCAAACAAAGAAAATGCATTAAAACTAGATTAGTTTAATGATACTCTCATACAAATGAGAAATAGATTTTAGGCTGCAAAAACCATAGCAGAAGTATCCCAAAACCCTCAGTATTTTAAAGTCTACAAAAACAGAGGAAAATAGCAGATGAGAAATTCATTTTGAACTCTGGAAATACTTCAAAAGCTTCCTGGACTTTAATAAATATAGATAGGAATGCAGTCAAACGTAAACCTCCCCAAATTGAAATTTCCGGAAATGATTTAAATTATTTTTTCTATGATATAGCTAAAAAAATATAAAATTTCTATTCATTTTATCAAATGACGAATTAAATCATTTCAAAATGTTTCTCTCACCTTTTGGGTATTTCTTCTTGAAGCCAGTCTGTCTACGAAAAGTGAATTCCGCAATTAATTCGATGAAAAACTCAAATTCTCGTGATATACATGACTTAAATAATCAGATGATAAAATCAATGGCTGATATACTTATAGTGCCTTTAACATCGATAATATAATAAATCAAATGTTTTCAACTGGAATATTTCCTGATATAGATAGAGATAGACTGAGATAGAGAAACAGATAAATTTATTAGACCTAGCCATTACACAATCAGAATAAATTTGAGTTCAATGTTTTCAGAAAACCTAGCTATACAGATATCACCATCCCAAAGCGATTCTTCTCATCACGACAGTCATAAATTAGCAGCCTACAATTCAATGTTGCACAGAGGATTCTCACTGCCTTCGTCTGCTAATAATCTAGCTAGGGAAATTGATATAATTACACAGATAGGTCATTATAATGGTTTCAACGCAGATACTATCTAGAAGTTAGGAAACAAAGCCGGAAATTCACTTACAGATTAATATACCCTCAGGTCAAACAACCAGAAATCAAGAAATGGGTAACGCTAACTTATTTTGGAAAAAGAACAGAGATAATTGCGGGTTTCATCAGAAAAAACAATGTGGAAGTGGCATTTGGACCGCATACCAGGTTATCTCATTTCCTTTTCAATGCTGAAGACAAGATCGACAAGTTGGAAAAATCTGGAGTTTATAAGCTTCAGTGTCCGGAGTGTAATAGTGTTTATGTGGGACAATGTGGCCGAAATTTCCAAAAACGGTATGCTGAACATGAAAGGTCCTTCAGACTAGAAAAAAATGATTCGACGTTTTCAAACCATTCTTTGGCATGCCACCACAAGTTTGCGAATCTAAACGATACGGAAATTCTGCATTATGACAGGAAGAGTTGCAAACTCAATTATTTAGAATCCTTGGAAATTCACAAGCATAAACATTGCGTGTGCAACCTGATAAATGATCAAAT
>WOGO01012546.1:0-10190 GCA_015342085.1 Leptinotarsa defecta | reverse complement strand
AAATTTTTCATTGTTATTTTCGTTTTTATCACCCCAAAATTAGTAGAAATTGACTAATTTAGTGTAGGAAACATTCAAAAAATTTTTTTTTGTTGTTGTGTTTTTTGAATAGTCTACTTATGCTACTCAATTTTTAAGTAATTAGAAATTATCACTGAAAATATTTCTACATTATATCATTATATTTATAACTTCATAAAATATTTCTATATGGGGTATTAAAGATCGAGAAAAATTAAGCTATAACAGTGATGTTATTCGCCATTGTGTATGTGAGTAGTGGCTGGCAAATACTGAAGGAGTACAAGTTCCGTCCATAGAAGATTCGATTAGCAAAAGAACTATAGAAAACGACATACTTTTAAAAAGAGTTGTTACCCCTAACCTTTCATTCTATTTGAAAATTTTAAGAGATTGTTGTTGCACTTTAGAGGGGCTAGGGTGAGTATGTGATATGTACATGTTAACGAGTGTATTTTGGTAAATGAAAACCGATGTATTTCAGGATTGATTTCAACGAAGAAAACCACGTGAACCATTAAATTTGGACTGGCTATACACCTTCTCCGAAGGCCTGAAATTTCATGATTGAATTCATCAATACCCTTCAGAGCACGGTTTGAAAAGAAGTCAAAGACAATATACGACAGATAAAATATTTCACAAACTGTTTCAATAACGCCTAGCTTCTAGTTTCTGTCACGGGTGAATGCGTTGTTCCAGATGGAATTGAAAGATTTCTGCGAAACAAGGAGACTGAGACTCATTTGAAAATCTTTTTAAAGCGTAGTGAATCAAAGCGCCCTACTCTCCAGCTGACACCCCAAAGACGTGTGTCGGTGCTTTTTTCCGGTGGGGAACAACTAGAATGCACACGACGTATATGGCAAATCGATGTCATCTACATGAGAGCATAAAGCGGCTGTTTCTTCCAGAAGGCGTGACACAAGAATATACAGCACGAAATGACTCCAGGTGAGACAACAGGCAAATACACATGTGTCATCAACTTGGGCATCCTATAATAGCCGGCAAAGAAATGAAACAAAACGGTAAGGCTCTGTTCCAAAACACCTAACATTTTAAAGAAGATTTGTTTTTTTTAATTCACTGAATTTCATGATGTTCGTCAACATTTTTCAAATTATTTTTGTTAAAGAGTTCCATTTTTTCACTCCGATATCATATAATTTGAATATCACATTATGCGGAAAATTGGAAAGAGCCTTTTCCAATTTGAAGTTGAAATTGATAATAACTTATTTGAAAATTTGAAATGCTCGCACATTATAAGTAGTAAAACAACTATATGTGTGGTAAAAAATAAATGAAACCGCAAAAACTTTCAAATAAACAACATGTAAACGACTTATCTGCCGATATATAGTAATGTGTCATCAACTGGTCCGAGAAATTGCCGACGACTCATGTTTGTGTAGCTATCTCTGTTCGATGTACTCAGTACGAGATGAAGTTTCAGCAAATTTTTTCAGTTACAAAAGCAAAGGATGCTATGTAGAAGTGAGTTTCATCACATACTTCACTAATGACCCAATCGTACACACGTCAGATGCACGTAAAAACGTGTCAATATCAATGGGGAATTTTCTTTGAAATAACACGAAAAGGCAAAAAAGTTTTGAATCTTCCATCACATGACAAATGTATTATTAAGTACCAAAGATAGGTACTTAGTAACAATAAGTGAAGTAAACAGAACTTATTGTGATTGAATTTTTCCAAGACAAATTTTGATGAACAAGTAACATGCGAGAATTATGTGAATGTTCTTGACAATGTTTTATTTAAGAGGTACATACTTCAACTCAAAAAACTCACAAGTTTCACACTTTTCGGGTAGGATCGTTGCAGCCGTATTATTATTATGTGTTGATCGATAAATAATTTTCACTCTGTAACACTGCTATAGGTAAGTTTTAAAATAAATTTATTAATGTATATAAATTTTATTAAATCAACGATAAAAATAAAATAAAAACAACAATAATAATTTCACGATTAGAATTAGGAAAAATAATATCGTACTCAATTATTTTTCAACATTTATTGTCTTCTCACCAATTCTTAGAATGGTCTTCTGTGGTTGACAATGTTTCATGACAATATGTAGAGGTTCGGGCTTCAATGTCTGAAAACGTGTTAACAGATCTAAAATCTAGGAGAAGAAAAAAATTAATGAGTTATTGAAAGTATCAAAATTACTGAGACCACAGGACCAACATATTCGAATAAATCAATTGAGAAAATTGTAGAAAAAGAAGGCTAATTGACTGAAGTAACAAACGATGGTGCCTTGAAATGAAAATGAATTATTAATTGAGTTGAATAATAGATGAATTGTTGATGATAACGAATAATAAGATCTTCACATGACGACTGACCTATTCCTGATAATTACTTACAGGTCACTTGAGTGCTTTCCCGTATATTCTCTCTGCTCCCGGTTTTCCGATTCAATACTACGTGGCACGCCTCCTTGCTCGATTAGAGATTTTCATGCCTTGCGAATCTTCACGATAACTTGGCTGAATGCGTTGTTATAAGACATACAGATTGTTTCTTTGAACTTCATTTCAAACCAGTGTTTGTAACTGTGGATGACCATTTCCGACACCTTTTCTTCGCAAATTCCGATTTGCTGGTTTCTCTCCGCAGGATGTTTTCCTTTGCACATATGGACTTTCAATGGCCTCTAGGTTTCATTGATAAAGGAATTACCTCATCACAGGTCTGGTGAATTAGTGTGACTATTCTCATGTGTGATTATTCACACACGGTTTCTATATATAATAATTGATAAGAAAATCTCAATATACTGCAAATCATCAGTAAAATAATCACTAACACCGTTAGTTATGAATATGTAATACATAAATAATTTAAAAATAGTGGAAACGTAGAGTGGTGTACTCATGACCTGTGACGTAAGGAAGAAATAGCACTATTTAAAAAATGGTGTATCTTCCTTGCAACTCTCTTGTAATCTTTTGTTCTACAAGCTTTTCTCAGTGATCATTCTGTTGAAGGTCTTTCTTGACATAGCTCAGCTTTTTGTCTGGACCATATCGCTCTGTATAATGAAGGGAATTGAAGTAGCCTGCCCTCCAGCCGGCTCTTCAGATAAGTATGTCAGTGCGTTATTAGAATGTACATGTTATCTGCATAATAGCATAAGGTACCTATTTCTTCCAGAAAGCAAATGGCTATGAACTTCAGATGCACCTAGGAATATAATTATATTTTGGCCTCGTGTCATAAATAAGAGTAATTGTAGTACCCTCGCTTGGGTACCGAACCACAAATTTTGAAGCTAGGCGACAAACGCTGTCCTCTCCCATCTCCGGCAACACCGATTCATGCCAAGTCCGACTCATTCTTTGCTTGTGTACCGAGCCGTACATAGATAGGAAAATTTCAAAAAAAGATCAAGATTATCACTTGGACAATCGAAGGCGAATCCGCAAGTTAGGAAGAAGGTTGGAAGAATTACAGAATAACTTGAAGAGAAACTAGTGAGAGTTTGACGGAACATGTCCCGGTGAGAGGACAGGAAAACACTGAACCCCAAATGCTTGTTATAGCATTGAGACATTGTTTGTGATAACAATAGACAAGGCAACATACTCTAGGGAGAGTTTGATGGAACATGTCCAGGTGAGAGGACAGGAAAACACTGAATCTCAAGGTAGGTTCCTAAATTCTTGTGATAGCATTGAAATATTGTTTGTGATAACAATAGACAAGGAAATATTAGGCTTGAGATAGTCTAAATATAAGTATATTGATAATTATCTGTGTGAAGATAATTTATTGGACACATTTTCACGGTGAGATGGAAAATTACCATAACTATTATCTGTGTGAGAATAATTGATGGGATGAATATAATGTTTTTTTCTTTTCTTTGGCTTTAGCTAAGCTGATCGGTAAAGAAGACACCCAGCCAGAGGATATAGAATTAAGTGAGGAGTTACTTTCCATGTTGGGAACGGATATAGCTATCCCTAGCCAGGTAGGACCTCCAATCCAGAAATACCTAGATTCAAGGTTGTCGGGTATCCTAAAGAATGGCTTGGGGCTCCTCAGCTCGCCGAGATGCTTGACTGGCAAGCCTACAAAATCGAATCGGTGCAACTTATTGGAATAGGCGGGGTTTTAACATCCATGCTAAAAAAGAAGGGGGGGATAGCAGATACATGCAGGCCCTAAGCGATGCCTCTCGACTTCTCGCAGATTTTCATAAGCAAGAGACAGTATCCAAAAACCTGAAGGTAACGCTGAGCGATGATCCAATAGATGGCTGGCTCTTCGGGGAAAGTCTGGAAGGAAGAGTGAAAGCTTCTAAAAGCTCAGAAAGGTGCAGCCAAGGCTTGAAGGTGACTAAGGTAAATACGGTGGAAAAATGCAGAAAATACCTTGACAAAGTCTTTAAACTGACGTAGTCCACTCAGGCAATTTCATAGAAGTTGTTGACACAAAGATCAGCCGCTTCGAATTCCTCAAGGATATCACTGAAGAAGAGAGAACACATGTCTATATCACTCCCCATGGAAAAAAGGACGTGATAAGTCGGTCTAATAAATGAATTTCGAACCCGAATCAGTTGTGAAATCAGAGATTTTGCGAAATTCATTGGCCACTTGACTACTGCATGTCCATCTATACGCTATTCGTGGTTATATATGAAAGTTTTCGAAAATACATATTCTATGCCTTGAAAAAATGTAGGGGTAGCTACGGCTCTAGTCTGTTCATAACCCAAAAGCTGAATAATGGTTTTCAATGGTGGAAAAAATATGTGTAGTATGTCATTAATCCTATAGGGCCGTTTAAATTTGTACGAAACATTTTTTCTGACGCCTCAACTACGGATTGGGGAATATTTCGCGAAGGCGAAAGAGCCCATGGCCTATGGAAAGAAAGAGAGAAAAAAAAAGAAGTTTCATATAAATATTCTAGAACTGTTAGCGGCATTTTTTGGTTTGAAATACTTTGCTGCAGATTTGTCCAATGTAGAAGTTTTATGTCGCATTGACAACATCATGGCGATAGCATGCATCAATCGGATAGGGAGTGTTCAACATGATCAGTTGAATATTCTCACCTGAGTATATTCTCGCACCTGAGTGGTGCGAGGGAAAACACCTTTTTATTTCTGCATCGTATATTAGATCACGGGATAACCTCGTAGCGGAAGACGATAACACTTAGCATGGGATCACCGGAAATAGACCAATTTGCCACCAGTCATAGTAAGAAATGTAAGAAAAGTGTATCATGGTTGAGAGACCCTGAATGTTGTGCCGTGGATGACTTCACGTTGACTGAAGCAATCTTCTTCTCTATGAATTCTCATTTTTCTGTATGATATTGAAAGTTTTACAAAAATCATTGAATACAAACCTGAGGGTATAGTTTTAGTTCCTTAATGAATTTCTCAATCATGGTACCGTGTTTTCATCTCATTATTAATTAGTGGACCAGTTTATTTTGAACCAAATAAAACCCTTTTTCTCTCTCAATAGCAATCCCCATCCACTGTAGTAGAAAATTTTCCTGGTTGCAGGAATCTTACCTCGCAAACATCAGAGCTAGGAAACATCCCAAAGCCTTTTTTGAATATTTGTTCAGAATCCATAAATGATTCAACAATGAAACAGTATAATGCTGGATTGGGGTCATGGTGGATTTTTTGTGGAGTATAGCACATGATTTTAGAGTTCAGAGATTTTCAGGGGCGTTTTCAGTCTATAAACAAGCACACCTAGACATAATATTACCTGTGACCCGGCTATAGTCTTGAACTATGTTAGAAACAAGTCGTCGGGAGAAATAAGCCTGAAAATGCTAACCCACAATCTGGCGGTATTATCAGCCCTTGCCATGAGTCAGCGTGTGTAAACTTTAGCTAACATAGAGATTTGCAATGTCACCAGAATGAGCGACGGTCTAAATATTGAAATACCTAAAATGATAAAAATTTCAGGCTCCAGAAAACCTCAACCTCCTCTAGTGTTACCCTTTTTCGAAGAATACCCAAGCATCAAGTACTTTATTAGAATATTTACCGAATACGAAGGAATTGTACAGTACCTCATCGGACCACCGCTTTCTCACATACAAAAAGCCCTACCATTCTGCTTCACCTCAAACCATCAGCAGATGGATAAAAGTAATTCTAGAAAGAAATGGCCTGGACACATTCAAATTCACAATACGTGCAGAACTTGGGGAATTTTGCATCGTGACTTGGGCCTGCACCCATACTGAATTCAACTGACCCAGGAACTGAAGATAAATTACCATAGACAACAACGTATGTTTGCCGAATGGTATCTAACCCTAATTTTCATCGAAATGAATGGGTACGTGAACAAACAAAATTGTCGAATTTGGGACGATACCAATCCACATAGGATGCAAAAGCGTGTAATGAATCCCATTTTTCATGATGATCTCCTTCCACGTAGTAACGGCTACATCCATCAATCTATTATTACTTACTCACTTGATTATTTCTGCAGTATCCCAACTGCAGGGGAAAATTCATTTACAGTTTGAAGTCAGTACCAGTTCATGTTTTGTAAACAACAACTCGTATTTTTATCACTGATGTACTCCTGATCGAATACCTCGAGAACCGAAATGAGTTTATAATATCAACACACATAAAATTTTTCAGAATTAACTGAAGTACATAAAAAAATGTATTCATCAGAATTACACGTTGAAAGGTAAGACCTTGAGAGTTGTCGTTCGTAGGGGTTCGATAACCGGTTAACGGAAACAGATTCTATTAAACAGATCAAGATTTTATCAAACAGATTTATATTCAGCAAATTCCCATAATTCTTTGAAACATAAAAAAAATCGATTTTAACGTACTGATTGAATAGTACCGATCATAAAAATGCTACAAATAATACAGATCTGTATTGAAAATTTCAAAGTATAGGGTGCCTCACGTCGGACGACACCCTGTATGAATATTCTATCATCATATTCTGATGGAACACAATAATACATACCTGTGAAAAATATTTCTACAGCAAAAATTTCAGTTTCGAAATTTTTATTTTCTCTCGAGTCCTGTAGAACTAAAAAAAATATAGTTAATTTTCAATACCACACAACCGTACTAAAAAATAATCAACTATGATTTAATTCAACCTACTAATACTCTCTTACGGTTCATGATTGTATCATGTAGAGCCCTGTAACATATATCTTATGATAGATATATGCAATTTTAACAATATGGAATTCTTGAATGTATATCGGCATTCAAAAATTAAAATCAAAAGTACATTGCTTGTGAAATAATGAATTCGTTTCATAATTTTGCCGTTCACTGTTTGATAAAAGCCAGTTTATTTTCTATTCCTTGCCACTCAACCCTGAGATATGTGGATAGAATGGCCACTTTTGCAAGAGTTAGAAATCAAGAGCTCTATAATATTCGAAGTGACATCGATTTCTTTATTTCACACTGAATTTTGTACGAATTGAACAGTTTTTGTAATTGACTTTCATTAAAGTTACTGGCAAACGTTTTACGCCGCTTTTACTCCAATTTCCCCTTCTATGAAATAGTATCTACCGCTACACATTCCATCAAATGTTATGTATACAATTGTATTTCTTTAATGTTTATACCTTTTGCTAGAACATGAATTCCAAATTTGCTTTGTTCACTCCTTGCTTCCCTGGTAGTAGTTGTTTACAGCTGATTCTCGGCCTCCCCCCACCACTATGACGTATTAATTGCTTTTTTTTTGTTGTTTTTTAGTGAAGTCAAGGCGATGTGACCTTGAAGTGTCTGGTGTATGGATCGTTCAGAATTTTTTTTTCGGTTCTGGGCCTCCCCCCACCACTATGACGTATTAATTGCTTTTTTGTTGTTGTTCAGTAACATCAAGGCGATGTGACCTTGAAGTGTCTGGTGCAGGGATCGTTCAGAATTTTTTTTTCATATGAAATTTTGTGTGTGTATGTGTGTGACATAGTGACGTAATTACATTTGGTTGGTGTGTGGGAATGCACGGTACAGGGTTTACATTTTTCATTTATGTTCATGACCTTGAACATGGAATTCAACTTTGAGATTAGGGAACTAAATTGCATACATGGTAAAGTCAGGGTTTGATATTGTCCTTCATGTTTACTCTGTACCTGTTTGTACAGAATAAACACACGTCTGAATACCACGAAGATCCATCGACTGCTGAGCAGTCCTTCTTCACTAGTTTGGACGGTACCCATCGTGACAGAGAGCGTACACGTCTGCACTCCGTGAAGTTTCAACGACCACTATTTGCTTGTATCGCCTTTTGTCAACACATCGAGTTGGAATTGGTGGTGGTGGTGGGGAGCGCCTGTGTTCGAGGCATCGAGTTGGCTTCGGCCTCGATTTACGTTACACCCTTAACGTACGTCACAAGGTAATAAGGATAAGGCGACTTTGAGGTAGTGTTTTCATTACTTGGAGGATCTTTGAAGTATGCAGACGTATGTTTGTACATAGACAAGCACATGATCATGTGACGTATGTAGAGGTCATTTCGATGTTAATGTGACCCGAGACAGACTGAAATCATAAGGTCAACCCCCAAGGTTATGCGCATACGTCACACGATGTCGACAAGGTGACTTTGAAGAAGTATTTACATGCGGACAAGGCAACATTGAAGTAATGTTTTGGATTTGACATACACGGTAGAGTTAGAATTTGACATTATCGACTGACTAGTGCTCCTTCCTAATCAGTTTGGATGGTACCTATCATGACAGAGAGTGCACACGTCTACACTCTCTGAAGTTCCAACGACCACTGCTTGGCTCGTATCACCAGGTTTGTTCTGGTTCTACGAAATTCAGGTTCTAGGACGTCAGGATCATGCGCAGTTGATATAGAGCGTTCTGGTTTATTGAGGATAATTTCAGGCTGATGAATCCTCTGTTCTGGTTTTGACTGCGAAATGATCCTAAACTGTTTTGAACCGTCCCGAATCGTTCTTGCTCTCGAGGCTGAACTGTTCCCGTTGCTCATGCGCATTCATGTGGAAATTTTTTTGGGCTATTTGCTAGGATGTTTTTTATATATTTGATTTGAAAAATTGATGATTGAGGGTAGATAACATTTGAGCTGACTCATTTTCTCGTCTTCATCTCTTCATATATACGATAGGTGGCACAGTGGTCTCTTCAAAAGCGTTCTGATTTAAACAAGTGTCCGAGACTATTTCGGACTGTTTGAGATTTTGTGTGTGTACGCACCATGTCTTGCACAGTTTCCAAACGTTTTGGGATGTTAGAACCAGAACAAACCTACCATCTGTCAACACATCGAGTTGTGATGGTGAGGAGGTCGCAAAACACTCTCAATTCTGAAACGACATCAACATACGTCACGACAAAGTGACTTTTGAAAAAGTCTTTACATGCGGACAAGGCGACTTTGAAGTAATGTTTTGGATTTGACATTATCGTTCATATGTACTCTGTACCAGTTTGTTCAGAATAAACACACGTCTGCATAATGAGTTGTGATCGTGAACGCTATCATTCAGTATGTGAGAGCGCATCGAGATGAATACGTCTTGAGTATATATTTCTTCCAAAATTTCGTTTACATTGTCATAAAATGTATGTGAAACTGCTGATTACACAGAAATGGCTAATTTGAAATTCCAAAAGTAATACAGTGTTGAATAGACAATTGAATCAATTTTTAAAAACCCCCTTTCCGATTGGAAAAAAGTTGGTAACGCCCTCTCTTTCAAAGATCCACAAAGTAATGAATGTTCCATTGGTGTGAGTCCACCAAGTTAGTGGTGTGACGTCACAGCAGCAACTGTTTAACGATAGGAGAACGTGATGTTTACTCCACGGCGTGTGGCTGAGTAATGCGTATTCATCGATGGGTCCTTAACTCTCTCGATACGGAGATGACTTTGACGTAACGCATAGCTCATCCCTCCCTGTCAATGGTGACGCACAGTCGGCGAGGACTATGTTAGTACCTGTCCTCTACACGATAGCGTAATGACTTCTGTTAACGCGTCCACAGCTGAGAGCTAGGCTTAGCTGTGACGTCAGGCACGCCAGGTAGGTATGTTTATGCTTTATTACATATAAATGGTCCTCCAAGAGTATTTCAATACATTCTC
>WOGO01012082.1:0-13389 GCA_015342085.1 Leptinotarsa defecta | reverse complement strand
CATCGTCCATAGATATTCTAATAAGTCCGCTCACTCTCAGCAGCGACCCAAATCATCACCCTCCGTCCTCGCGCGTCCCTTGCCTGGCCGGTCGGTCGTCAGTGCCCGTCTGACGGGAGAGCCAGTTTAACAGAGTGTCTCCGATTGAACAGTTCGCATCGTTCCGGCCAGTTATACTTAGTGCGCGAAATAAACATTCTATTGGAACTTTTATTCTTGTAGTTATTTGAACATTTTTTATTGTTGTGATGACTTCTCACCGTACCTATTGCAGTGTGGATTCTTGTGATAGTTTACGTGAAAATATTTCATTTTTTCGATTCCCCAAAGATGCCACAAGGTAATAAATTCATCAAATACATAATGTCAGTTATAGGTCAAAAATGTTTCGGTAGTAATGTGATTTAGATACTATTTATAACTAATGTTCAAACTATATTTCGCAGGTGTCAGCAGTGGAAAAAAGCATTTGGTTTTGTTGGAGACCACAAATATGCTAACTTAACACCTGAGCAAGCCTACATTAGAATACGAGTTTGTAGAAAACATTTTGACGATGAATCCTTCACTTCCTCTGGAAAACATTTACTTACCACTGCTGTGCCCTTAAAGTTTCCAACAAAATTGGACGGTAAGAAATTTTCCACTTCACAAGCATGGAATATTTTTTTGAATGAGTTATTTTCAGGTAATGATCAAAACAATGACAATCCAGGTCCCTCCAGCGTATTAGCTCCTTCAAAATTAGATGCGTGTACACAAACAGATACATGTCAGGAAGTTGAACAAGGTAAATGCCAAAGCTCTTTGATGATGAACATAATCACTCATTCATATTACAAATGTTTTTTAGAATTAATTCCCAACAAAGAAACTGATTATGTACTACAATCCAATAAATCAGTCCAAAGTGGGTTATCTCAAGAATTCGTGGAAGGTAAAAATACAATTTTTTGGCTTTCTTCTTCTCCAAATCAAAAAAATAGAAATAACAACTTCCATGAAAGAAGTAAAATCAAAAAAAAATTACAAACACTCTCTGTTGATAGGTTCGTGTATATCATTCAAAGACGTTTAAATCATTAACAAAAGGGAATAAAGAGTCCATCTATTTTTTTGATTTGGAGAAGAAGAAAACCAAAAAATTGTTCCTCAAACTTCATTCTCTCCACAAAAAGACCTAATTCCTCAGTAAAAATACACTAATTGGTACTTGAATCTAACTTAAAATTCTTTCTATTTATTCCTCGAATCACTTCTAATATGTGCTAATTTCTTTATAGATGTATCGTGTCAAACTTCTTCCAAATTATCTGATAGCAGTCCCAGAAAGCAAGGACTCAGGAGAAGAATTAAGGAGCTGCAAAGCGAGCTCAAATCTTCGAAAAGGCGCAAAACGGTAACACGAGAAGATGTTGAACAATTTTTGGACGAGCAGTACCCACAGGAGGCCACTATGTTGATGAAAAATCAACTGACATTACTCGACAAAAATCCCAAAGGAGCCAGGTACTCTAAAGAAGTCAAGCATTTTGCTTTGAGCTTATTTTTATTAGGACCAAAAGCATACAAGAAATTATCTAAAGTTATGAGATTGCCATCTCCCTCTACTCTGAGAAAGCTGACTGAACATTGGAAAATTACCCCAGGATTCAATGAATTCATTTTTAAAATTTTGGAATTAAGAGTACCTTTGATGTCAGGTAAAGCTAAGGATTGTATTTTATGCATTGACGAAATGTCAATCAAATCAAATTTATTTTATAATGTGTCAAGAGACGTCGTCGTAGGCTTTGAGGATTTACAAAACAAAAGATCTACCAACATAGCTACCTCGGCATTAGTGACTATGGTAAGAGGGATTTCTCATAATTGGAAACAACCTATTTCATATTTCTTTACAAAAAATTCTGTAAATGCTGAGGATTTGAAAGAAATAATTGTCGAGACTATCCGCAAACTTAGGGGCATTGGACTGAATGTTCTTGCAGTCACTTCCGATCAAGGCCCAAATTTTTATAAATTAGTTAAAAATTGTTTGAGAGTAACTTTTGAAAAACCTTATTTTGTCGTGGACGAGTCCAATATTTTTTATTTATTCGATGTTCCACATTTACTCAAGTCAACAAGGAATAACTTTTTCTCCTATAACTTTTGTCTTGTTGATGGTGTTACGACAAAATCTTACTTAGAAATGATGTACACCTTTGATAAGGCAAAACAATATAGGTTGGCGCCAAGGCTGAGTGACGAACATCTTAATCCGAATAATTTCAAAAAAATGAAGGTTAAATTGGCTTCTCAAGTATTCAGTCACTCTGTAGCCGTTGCTATGCACACTTATATAGACTTTGGAAAAATACCGGAAGAAGCCAAAGTAACTGCTAACTTCGTTGAAGACATGAATAAGTTGTTTGATGTATTCAATTCAAGCAATTTGGAAACATGCCACGCTTTTATGGGAACTACAGGGCAATTCGAATTTTTAAAGAAAATGGACACGCTTTTTTCAAACTTGAAAGTTTTAGACAAAAGAGGAAAGAATGTTACGAATTCTCTGAAATTTATTTTTGGTTGGAGGCTTACTATCTCCTCCGTTTTGAATTTATGGAAAATAATGAAAATTAAAAATTATAAATTTTTATTGACGCGTAATCTCAATCAGGATTGTCTCGAGAATTACTTTGGTCAAATCAGAAATGCTTGTGGAAACGCTAGAAATCCAACTGCAATTCAGTTTACCAGAGCATTTAAAAAACTTTTTGCTATAGGATATTTTCACGAGACAGAAGGCAGCAATTGTATGGAAGACAGTAGCGATATTTTGCTTAATATAACATCGGAGTCATTGAAAAATATTGAAAGTTTTCAGGAAAAAAATTACGAAAATATTTCTCCAATTATAAAAATACAATCAACCGATTATAGGAATTTGATATCAGAGGAGGGAAATGCACTGGTCTATGTTGGTGGATATTTTTTACGTAGATGTCTCTTTAAACATTCTTGTCATATTTGTTTGGAATATTGTTCATCATCCGAAAGAGACAAGTCTACTTCATTTTGTGAGCTCAAAGCTTACAAAGGTAGTAATAATATATTTGGTGGCTTAACAGTCCCTCCCAATGATTTTTCGAAGTATTTAATACTATTAGAGAATATTTTTGTTTCGAATTTTAATGATTACTGCATACATAATGGTGTAGGAAACATATTTTTAAAAGAATATTCCAATGTAGAATTCACCCATCCATGTAGCAATTTTCCCAAAGACTATTTACTTTCATTGTTCACAAGAGTTCGAATCTATTACACAATCAAATTTGCAAACAGGCAAATAAGATCTCAATGTTTAAATAAACAACATCCGAAACTCAAAATTTTGCAAAATTTGTAAATATTTGAAATATTAGGTGTCGTTTTTTGACCTTAGTAGATTTATTTAGCTGGGGGATGGTTGGGGTTAGGTCGTATAACTGAAACCACTATTATCGTTGCCGACGTTTCGACTTTTATAAAGTCATCCTCAGGGCACTACAAAGTTGCAGTGAATCAGATATAAATACACACATACAGGTGAAAAATTATTAAAATTTGCGACTAGAATCACTTCTGCGAATGAGAGGTCAAGATTGAGTAAATTTGGTACAATTCAATTGACAGTAAAAATGTAATGTAGAGGACAGAGGAGGTCAATTGAATTGTACCAAACTAATGTACTCAATATTGACCTCTCATTCGCAGAAGTGATTCTTGTCGCAAATTTCAATATTTTTTTACCTTGTGTGTATTTATATCTGATTTACTGTAACTTTGTAGTGCCCTGAAGATGACTTTATAAAAGTCGAAACGTCGGCAACGCAATAATAGTAGTTTCAGTTATTCGACCTAACTCCAACCAACCCCCAGCTAAATATTTGAAATGTGTCTAAATATATATGCCAAAATACTGAATAGATTATAATTATACTATTAGGGTATACTCAAGAAAACAACAAATCACCATTTAATTAGGTAATATGTAAATAAAGATTATTCATCTTCATTTTCTCTTTATTGTGGAGTCCCTTTATAAGTATCTCAACCTTTTTACCTGCCCATAATTTAAAAAATCAGATAATTCATGCCAGTTATTACAACGAAATATTCCTCAATTTATTGTTATTAGAATCTCATATTATATAATCATCTCAATGAAAGATCATACAAAAACATAAATAATATATAATGAATATGATCAACACTTGACGCCTGACCCTCGTAGACACACTTTCGAGTAAACATATTGTTCGCGCTGCTGACTGACCCTCGTATAACGTATTTCTGCTGGTAGCCGCATGATTTACGACCGCTCGCAAAAAAAGCGGCGTATTTTACTCACATCAAAGGAGTTACCAGACTTATTAGAATATCTATGGACGATGTCCATTGTGTCAATGGATTCACAATTTTGTGACGCGTCCCTAAATTTTTGTTTGAATAAATCTTGCTCAACTACACTAAAGTTTGTTAGTATCTTTGGTTTATAGTATACAAGCTCAATATCTATATTGATATTTAATGGCTTATGATCAGACAGAGCATAGGTGTATAATGAGACATCACATTTAATATTTTTTTAACCAGGACATGATCCAATAGAGAATTCGTTTTGCTTGTTTGTCTAGTCGCATTATTCTGGTAAACTATGTTACATACTCTAAAACCACTCATAGTTGTATTCTTTTGTTTCCTCTAAATCTGCATTCAGGAGATTGACATTCATATCTCCCAGTACAATAGTTTTATTCTTTTTGTTACATAATATATTCTGAAATATATCAATAAATTTCCTAAACTAATATTTAGGTGGTCTATTCATACCATATATTTGCAGATTTAAAGATTTTAACGAAACTGTCATTAAATTATATTGATCACAACCATCAACTTTTTTTATCACACTGAAATCAATATGTTCACAAATATATACCGAAACACCTCCAGCTCTTCCTTCTCTGTAGGAACGAACAGCCACAAATCCATCTAGATAAAAAAATTGAACTTCATTGTCAGACAGCCACGTCTCCGTCAATACCAAGATATCTCAGCCATTTGTTTTTATAAAACAATGTAGTTCGTCCAACTTATTACGCAAACTTTGCATATTAGCATAGCAAATGTAAAGTTTATTTGCCAGTCTAAGAACTAGTTTTTAAGGTCGTCTTCGTCATTAATCAGGTTAACATTGCTACCTTCGTCCTTCTTCAGGAAAATATTTCCATTCTTGACCCAGTTAAACCTGAAATTGTGTCCCTTTCTGAAATTCATGGCCTTTTTATATAGCTCCTATTTTGACCATGACCTCTGTAAGGTCATGGTCAACGTATATAGGTTCAATCGAAGGGCTATCGAAACCAAGATCTTTGGTGGTAGTTCTTTTTTTCTGGTAACTTGCCAAAATTTCTCCTTACTTTGTTGATTTTCAAAACAGACCTTTATTGTTGCTGGATATTTGGATCCTTTCCCAAGCCTATATATTCTAATATTTTTATTTTCCGTCCGTATACTACCCATTTTTTTCACGATCTCCATTAGGTTTTCTACACTTTAAGGAAGTTTTATTTCTCATTTTTCATGATGACCTTCTACAAAGTAGTAACAACAAACGATTTATTAAACTTATTTTGATCATTTAACAGATGAAAAGTATAATGAAAAGTGGTTCAATAGGCAAAAGAGAAAAACACATGTGAATGTGTGAAAAAGTAACTCGTACTGAAATCTTTAGAAAATCTTTGCAAGTGTAACTAAATATAATGACTTTTTTTGCAGTAACGACATGCAAATTTTTTCATTTGAAGCTAAACAAGTATAGTCTTTTATCAAATTTTTTAAAATGTGCAATTACATATGAGTATTCCGTTGACTATGAGGAATGACTATAACTGGCAAGGGTTACCAAAAGTTGACATTTATTGGGAAATATGAGGGAAATTAATTTGTAATGCTGACATACTGTTGTCACTCCTTTTTGGTTAAAAAATCTTCTTTGTTGACATAAAATAACTGACCATAGGATCCCAACTATCTGTGAGTTGCTTAAGATATTTCATAAAATACATGTGGAATTGTAGTTCATCTAAAAACATTCTTGAACTCTTGAACGTCATATCGGCATATCTATCAATGACTTGAGATTTTGATCAACTGTGATTCGATTATTTTGATACACGTTACAAATCAGATTTCAATTGATATAAATAATTATCGGTTGTTTCAGAGTGTTTGATCTATGGCAGTTTTTGCAGTACCAGACAAAGAGTCGTTAAGATACCTTAATTTTGTTCTTTTTGGAGTTATTAAATATTTATGAATCGGTGCCTTGAAAGCGTTATGTAACTAAAACCAATTTTTTTAAATATTTGATTTGAAATATTCATTTCTTCCCCTTATTATTAATATCGAAAAAGCACCCTAACTTTCAATCGAAAATTCTCACATCAAAATATTTTTTTGTCAGTATGCTTCTTGTTCGTTGAAATCTCTCTCTGATTGTGTGAAAAAATATACATTACTATTACAAATCTTCCCAGAAAAAGCAAAAAAACGAAAAAACTGGATTCCGAAAAATTTGTTATTTGTTTTCATCATTAAGTAAAATTTAGAACTACATATTTATGAAAATGTAAGAATCCATGTTACATTGATAAACAAAAAAATCGAATCTTGTAACATAGAGATTGCAAAAAACATGTAAAAATAGTTCATTTTCTTTATATCAAAGATGGAATTCAAAGGGGATTTTATTTAAATTCTAATCACTTATATTAGTTTTTGTCTCTTTGATTACATTTCTCTTTCGTTAGATTCGACAAAACTTTCCGATTTTAGCAGATCTTCGAATTCTTCAAGACCATCATCGTTTATGTCTCCAATATTTTTTCCAGTCTGCATTGGTTCTTCATCCACAATTTCATGTGAACAATTAACTTATTCGTAGGTTTTTTCTTCAAAATTAGAGCATTTTTCAGAACAATGACAAATTGAGCAGAAATTTGTGTATTTCAAACCATGTTTTTGGCAGCCACATTTTACACTGTTACATCCAGTTTCACAGGTGCAGCAAATAGTTTTGAGCAATATTTCCGGAATTAATTCATTTTCTGTAAATTGGGGATAACGACACGTTGATGTTGCTTCCAGCCCCAATCTGTTGCTATCAGTTCGTTACCCAGCCAAGTCTGAAAGTATAGTTACCCAAATATATGGGAATAAAATTATTCAATCACCTATCTGATCACTTTAAAACCATGAGTTTGATGTCATTTAAAAGAGAAGTTAAAAATTTTCTCCTGTCTAAGGCTTATTACAGTGTCAGTGAATTCCTTTTAGACGACTTTACTGATTGCGGTTCAGACTTTCATCCAGATTTTATTATTTTATTATACATCCGATTTAGACTAATCTTGTTTTTTTTTATATTTTATACATTTTTATACTTTAAAACTACTGAGATATTTTATCTTTATGTATGTTTATTTTCTTTATACTATTTTAACATGTTGTACTGACATGTCCTATACGTTGTTAACGTCTCAAAGGATAATTAAATATTATTATCATTATTTTGTTGTATGCACAAATCTATCTGTAATATTTACCTTTCCTACTCTATAACTGGGGCATGATGTGTACAGTTTGTAAATAAAATAAACAAATAATGATGAAGAACAAACAATGAAATATATTTCTTCATAGAAGGTCTTTGAAATATCTACCAGCTTTTTCTACACACAAGGGACACCTTTTCTTTCAGCCTTCCCCAGAGGTAAAAGTCCATAGGCGTTAGGTCCGGTGACCTGACCGGCCAACGATTGGGTTCTTACCAAAATTTGCAGCCAAAAAATTGATGACAATTGCAGTGTTGTGAGGCGAAGCCCCGTCTTAATAAAAATATATTTTTCTGAGCTCTATTACTGGCAATTTATCAACAAGGGTTTGAACGCCGCATGGCTTTTTGCCATGCGGCGTTCAAAATCTCCTGGTCTGAGTTGATGAACTGTTCTGATCCTGTATGGCTTGAATAAGTGTGTTTTCAAAATCCTCCTAACGTCAGTTTTGGCTAGGCTTGTGGATATTTTCAAAATTCGTGTTGACATTTTGGGATTATTTTCAACAGCTCCTAAAACGACTATTTCTTCCAGTTCCTTATCCCTTTTTGATTCATACATTTTTGGCCTTTTTTTTTCAAAATGTCTCTAGAAGGTTGTGTTATCTCTGGATACCTCTCGTGCTGCTTCTGCATTTTCCCCGGTTTGTATGAAACAGACTATCATATCCCAATTTTTCATAATTCTCATACTTCATTGTGAATGTGTTTGAAAATGCAACAAAAACGACTAATTGAAGAGCGTCTTCACTGCTTGAATAAAAATTTGATAGCTACCAGTAAAGATTTGCATTTTGTTTTATCGCCGCATCGCCCAAAACCTATTTGATCAAACTGTGCATTTCAAAGTCCACATGAAAAAAACCTAAAAGCTCCGTATTTCAAAGACGACTCTAGCAAAACATCAAGTATGCTACATTTTTGGAAAGGTAATTTTAAGCTCTATTGAAATATGCAGGAATATACAGGGTGTCCCATTTTGAAAAATACGCCATTGAATTCTATGTAAAAAATTGTTTTGGAAATGTTTTCATAAAAACAAGAAATTTTTGACAGAAAAAAAGTTACAGCAACTTTTCAAAAATGCACATTTTCTAAAAACATGCTGTATCTGAAACGATGATAGATATCTATACGCGGTTTTCACCATTAGGTTTGTCATAAAATACGACCCGACGCAGCCATCAGTTTCCATCTATTTGATTTGAAAACAGGAGTTTCCCTTTAAGTGTCCAATTGGGACACATGTATAATGTGGAAAAAGTTGCTAAATAAGTAAGTTTAGACTTGAGACTATATAGTTACACACACAAAAAATATATTCTGAACAATATTCATAGTTGATCCAGTTTATTTTCATTTTGATCACAAGTATTCCTTTGAATTTTCTGGTTGGTAATAATTTTTTTTATGATAACATATTGTACCTGAATTTTGGCAATCTTAGTTTCCATATTTTCAAATTTTGCTTGAAGGAATGAACACTGAATGTATTTTTTATTTTCAATTGAATCACATCATGGAGATACATAGATATAGGTTCTTTACAGAGTAGGAATTTATCACATATTAGTATTCATTTTTTACTATGTATCCGATACATGTAGTCAATACATCTATTAATCTGGTGGTTGTTTTAAAAATAGTTTTGTGTAAGATGTCGGTTATATATGTTTTTTCTTTTGATAATTTTCAAGGTTCGTTTTTGAAATTGTGTTAATAGCTTCATGTGTCTTGAGGTTGCAGAACCTGGCAAAACTACTCCATATGAAATAATGCTTTCAAATATCGTGAAATAGAGCATGCACGTGATTTATGCTAATTTATAAGTGACAAAATATAGTTTTTACGTGAGATCATTGTTGTTAGTGTCACATTTTGAATGATCATCTACATATCTCCTAGATTCTAGATGTTTGATTTTTTTATTGGCAAAAATACATGAACATAGTCCATTGTCATTGATACGGGTACTGACCTCAATCGATAGGGATATTGAAGCATCTAGGGTAGATTTCTCCATTTTGAATCCCGAATTGGTTGTTGGATGTGTTTTTTTTTAGGTATTTATCTATTCTCGTTTAAAGAATATTTTAACAAATTCAGTAATTTCTGAAAACAGGCAGTAATTTTCTACTTTAAGAGCTCATTTCCATTCTTGTATGTAGGCGTGAAATTGCACACTTGAATTATGCTGAGAAAATTCCTTTTATGAAAAACCACTTTATGAGAAACTCGAGGGTACTGTTCACTTGTTCATTATAATTTTGAGAATTTTTGCTCGAATTAAGCATAGTCCTGATTTTTTTAATTTTCATTTTAGGAATCAACTTGGAAACTTAATCTTCGTTTATTAATTTCAGGTAAAATGATTCAACAAGGAATGTATTTGGGAGTTTTCAATTTATAGTTCGCATATTTTTCATTGAAGTCAGCTAGAGCTAGATTTTTACCAATTTCGGTAAAATATTTGGAAACTGACTCTTAGTAATCTTGAATTCTTTTCCATCATACTCAAATATTTCAGTTATTATCCATTTATTTCAACTTTTGTTTTGAGTGTCATTTCATATATCGTTTTCTGTTTATCTAGTCAGTACACTGACAAGTGTACAATCTAAACGACTGCGATTTCTAAACAACTAACTGAATTAATCAATTGAGTACTGAATGTACTGAAAATGTAACTGAAATGGTACTGAAAGTTTGGATTCTGGTATCGAAATATTTTGATCATGTTGAAATAATGGATTCAGCACTGCCCAAAATATTCTATCAAGATTGAAATACTGAATGATTTACTGACTATAATTGTGATAATACTGGAATTTGGAAAGAATTGTCTCAATTAACCCTGCGTCACTCACACCCCAAATTGGAAATGAAACAAAAATATAGGTTATATGGAAGGGTTTATTTTATATTACAGACTGTAAATTAAACTGCCAGTATAAGGTATACAATAAAAATAAACTTGTGCAACGATTTGAACACCACAAAAAGAAACACTGTGTGTATATCTCTCATATTTAATTATTGATACAAATTATGTAAACATAGCCTAAAGCAGACACAAATGATCTAAAAAAATTAATTACCTGAAATATGTATGATGCCTTTTTCAGTAAAATAATGTTTAGAGCTATATGCAATATTTTTGTCAATTTTACAAAATTTTCAACATCTGGATCAGATTATTCAGTGTTGTGTTCACTATATTCACTGGCAGCATCACTTTGGATATTATCCCAATCATTATTTTCCATGATTTCTCGATTTTGCCCGTCTTCTTGATCCGTCCATGGTATATTAGCTATACATCTCCTTTCTTTGACCCTCTTCATAATGTAATTGACCTAATTCTGCAAGTATCCATCATCTACGTCATACGTTCAGATTAATCAATTGTTGATACTCATTAAAATATCTATATTTATATTTCAGAATCTTTTGGACAGAACTATCCAGAGGTAGGTTCACAGCAAGTTACTGGAATATTAATTAATATGTATACCTTTTTAGGAATTTGATGGAACTCTTGATTCACAATCCATTGCCGTAACATGTGCATTTAATAAAAGAGGAACACTTCTAGGAGTAGGCTGTAATGATGGCCGCATTGTAATATGGGATTTTTTAACCAGAGGAATAGCTAAAATCATATCCGCCCATGTACATCCAGTTTGTAGTATAAGTTGGTCAAGAAATGGACACAAAATAGCCTCTGCATCTACTGACAACACTGTTTGCATTTGGAACATACTATCAGGAGAGTGCGAACAAAAGTACAGGTTTCCATGTCCAGTTTTGAAGGTTCAATTCGAACCTAGATCTCTAGAACGTCTCTTGGTTTGCCCTATGAAACATGCTGCTATACTTGTTGATACTAATGGTGTGCATCAGGTTTTACCAATTGATGAAGATGTGAGTTGATCTGATATTTGCTGTTGTATTATCTCTAAAAAGTACATATACCATATAATGAACCTAAAAAAATTATTTTGGCTAAATAAATATCTTTCCAAATCAATTATTAGTTGAAAGAAAAATAAATGCAACAATAGTCATTACGGTCTCATAGTCCAATTTTTGCCGTAGTTACTTTGATAACTTTAGTCGAAAACCAAAAAAAGCAGAGTGATTTTAATTTCGAGCGAGAACCATTCTGTCCAACTCCATCTCTTCAACTAAAAGAGACTATGTAAAGAGAGATCAAGGGTCACTTGATATACTATTTCAAAACTGTTCAAAATCTGAATTCAACAGCTTTTTTGGTTTTTTAAATTTTATTTCAGTAGGTTTTTAAAAATCTAAAAATGGTGTTTCTTACCTTACATCAAATATAAAAAAAATATTATAGTGAATAAAAATATGCCATATTAAATTTTTACTTGATAATCTTTTATTTTTTAGATGTTTCAAATCGAATTTATTTTTCGAAAAAATGTTTCGCGAGAATTTGCAATAAAATAATGAATATTTCAAGAAAGTTATTACAATAGTTGTTCAGAATAGTTTCCATTATTTTCCAGGCAGCAATAAAGCCTGTTGTTGAATTATTTCAAATTTTGAAACTGGGTGATTATTATAAATTATTTTTCTATTGAACTTCACAGTAGTATGAGTAGTTTTGAGCACAACTGAAATATGTACTCATTTCACATTTAACTGAATTATTTCCTTACTGGAATTAGTGTCAAACATAATGATATTGCATTTTATTTGGTTTGGGTGACTCTTGTTTTCTAGTCTCCAATTGATTGAATAGTTCGAAAGTTTTGGAAAATATTTTAATTATTATTGGTAAAATATACATATACAATAAATAATAAGATGGTTAAAAGTAAGAGAAATCAGTTTTTGATTATAGAAACATATAAAAAAAGAAAGTAATACAAATTATGAAATTGTGAAACAACAACAAAAATTTATTGGTGCTCTGGGGCGAACCAACAAAAGAATAATATGTTTTGAATGTGATATTTTTAGGTTCACATATACAAGTGGTATTTGTAATTTTTGGATAGTAAATATTCCACTTTTACATAAATATTTATTATAAGAGTTGATATATATTCTCTTCCTTAGTTGAGATTTAATTCTGTCATATTTGTTTTTACTTGTATGTGTATTGTATACATAGCTGTTTTAATGGCTTCTGATAAGTTGATTTGATAAACCTTTTTACACAAAATTTATAAAGTCTTATAATTCAAAAGGGTTAATATATTATTACACACTACATGTCATTTCATGTGTGTTATCGTTGTGTTGTAAGTTCAATATCATTTAATTGAGAACCTCTATCATGAAATGCTTTATTACAGAAGATTAAATGAAGTGTAATCATCATGAATATTATTAATCAATTTTATTTATACAGCGTAACTCACGGTCGTTGGTAGGTTAGACATTTCTGGAAAACGCAAAGCATTATTTTTCTGAAAATTTCACCTCTCACGTTTCCTTACCTGTTCTATAGATCTAAAATTCAGCATTGCGGCGTTGCCACTTCCATCAAAAAGTCATAGCAACTTAATTTTTTTAAATGGAACACCCCGTATATTAATACATGTTTGGAATCGCTCTGGTATTTTAATACTTTTTTTTAATAATGTCCTATACCTATCTCTATCTGTTTTCGAGATAAAAAATAAATTGTACTAAATATGGTCCAAAACATAGCCTTAATTGAAATTAGTACATCAGTACTCTCAATTCATGAAACGTTGATATTT
>WOGO01012064.1:0-11254 GCA_015342085.1 Leptinotarsa defecta | reverse complement strand
TGGAGAGGTGATATGCAAGATATTATTATTTTTCAAAAATGTTTCGAATTCGTTAGAACAGAAAGAAGTACCATTTTCTGTTACAATTTGCAGAGGTGAACCAAATCGTGCAAAACATGATCTCAAAATTTCTATTGTGAAATTCGATGCACTTGATTTCATAGAAAATACCTCTAACCATTTACTGTGCGCATCCACAATTTTGAGAAAATATCTATCATGGAATGGACCCATAAAATCCAAATAAAGTCTATTCCGCGGTTGTTCTAGCCGAGGCCATGTGTGTAAAATCGATTTATCTGGACATATTTCATTTCTAAAACAACTTGGACATTCGCTACAAATTTCCTCTATTTGTTTTTCCAAACCAGGCCAGCAAAAATAAGAACGCGATAAACTTTTCAATCTAACTACCCCCATGTGTGTCGAATGTAACTCTACCAAAAGTGCTTCTCTCAAAACTTGAGGAATAATGATACGGTTATTCCAAATTGAACAATTGATTTCAATTAATAATTCATGTTTAATTTCATAGAAATGTTTTAAATTTCTATCTTTTCGAAACTTTCTCGAATTCGGCCAACCTTTATCAACAAAATTCAACAGTTTATTCAAAATTCTATCATAAGCTGTCTCCTTTCCAATTAATTCAAAATTTACTGAAAAGTGTTCAGCATTCGCTAAATATTCAACAAAATTAAAATCAACATTTTCCTCTGAATTGTCATCCGTTGATTGCGGAATTCTAGACAAAGAATCTGCTGGGTTATCTTCTGATTTCACAACTTCTATGTCATATTGATTACTCGATAAAATAACTGCCCATCTTCGCAATCTATTTGCAGCATATTCAGGGATTTTTATATTAGGATGGAATATATATGATAAAGGTTTATCATCGGTCACCAATGTAAAACAATGTAAAACAGGTAATAATAAAATTTGTTCAAGCCGAAAATAACTGCTAAAATAACTGCTTTCTCTAAAATACAAAATTTTCTCTCTCTTTCTAAAAGAGTACGGGAAGCATAAGCTATAACACTTTCTATGTATGAGAAAGTAACGCTCCAATTCCGTAAAGCATCAATAACTAACTTTATAGGTAGTTCTGGGTTAAAATGCACTAAAACTCAATTCCATACCTGATTTCAGTCTAATTGATATTGCCACTTTGTTACATTTACCTATGCCTGGAGCAAACAAGTCCTTATATTTATCACCCAAATAACTCAAATCTGAAGGTAATTTTGATGGATTTTCCATATTAAAAATTGTCAGATTAAACGAATTGAAAAAATCACGTTCCAGTAAAGGAGGTCCGCCATTTTCAATAACATAAAAATTCAAGTTGCCCAGTTTTCTCTTATATTCAATTTCACAATTAATAAATCCCAAAGGTTTAATCTTATCGCCAATATATAAACTAAAAATTTGGTTTGTTGTCTGCAAGGTCTTATTATCATAATTCAATTTATAAAATGATTCCGACATTACAGAAAAACTAGCTCCCGTTTATTTGGGCACATTGGTGCCAAATGACCCATTTTTTTGCAAAAATGGCAAAAACAGTCACGATATGAACATATATCTACCGTGTGGTTTTTTCTTCCGCAAACTGAACATTGGGTTTGGTTTTATCCTCCACCATTGTTTCTTCTGGAACAGCTGCTTCGTGACCTCAATGCGGCAGAAGTTGACGAGTATGGCTGGTTACCTACTCTGGATTTAAGTGAATTTGCGCCGGCGAAATGAATTCTTGGTTCTTGCTTGACTTCGGCTGAAAAAAAGGTGCAGTTAGCCGATTTGGAGGATGCAATCTCAATCACTTTGGAAAACTTGACTCCTGCATTTTCTTCATAAAGTCGGTGTTTAACTGCTCCCTTGTCATAACCGATATTGAATTGATTGACTAATGCTTTTTCAATCTCTGAAGAACCATCAAACTGACAAACGGCCACCAAACTGCGTAACCGTGCTGCCCAGTCTTTCGGACTTTCATTGGCCATTTTTCTTGATTCAAAAAATGNATTTTTCTCGGTTGAAAAACACTGATTTTATTGGTTTGAAATGTTCATCCATTAAGGAAATTATATCCCCATATTTAACTGTTTCCGGTTCATTTGGTATACACATATTACTCACTAATTTATACGCAGGTTCATTCAATAAACTCAACTTCCATCGTCAATGCTGTTTCCGTGGCATAACTTCCCAGACGTTTTTTATACACCGACCAGTCAGAACACATAGAATCAAATTCCTGGGTATGACCGGCTAATTGTTTTACTGCCATTTTGATTTCTATAAAATCTCAGCAATATGGAAACATCAACTTGAAGTTAACCAAATCAACTCGTCGCCACTTGTAATGTATTCTTCCCCAATTTGAGGGTGATGTCATTACTCCAAATTATGCACAATTGTTTCTCTTTTACGTTTATTTTCCAACTACAATATATAAAACAATCCGTTGCACTTCGAGCCTTCTGTACAGAAAAAAAAACACCAGTACATAAAAACTAAAACTATTCATTCTTAACTTACAGGATGATTCACACTAATATCCTGTACAATGCATGAACATCAAGAAAGAAAACATATCAGTTATGGTGTTGCCCTCTCTACTAATAGTTTTTTTGAAACTTCAAATTGCTTGAAGTACTTCTTTCATATTTGTGAACGCTTTCTGGAATATCTATTTTCATTTCGACAAATCACGGTGCATTTCTGCTACTGTTGCTTTTATATTGAAGTCCTATCCACAATGTAACAAATATTTTTCAACAACGTTCAATGCAATTTCTTTGAACATAAAGAATATCGACTCTTGCTCCAGAAACGAGTGTTTTCTCTTGTCGACGACAGGAAAGCAATTGCTAACAATAAAAAAGACGCAAATCCTTTGGCACACGATACAACCAATCTCATCTCTCGGCTCCTCTCAGAACATAATGTCAAGTCAGAGTTCAAAGTGCCTCGATAGAGATGCTAACACAGAAACTCATGTATTGGCAAATTTTTACAGCAATGAGCTGTAAAGTTGAAATCATCCCAGTGAAAATTCTTCGAAGACGCGTGTTTGCATTTTATATAAAGCTCAGTTCATTCGTCGGAAACTAATAAAGCTTTCCTGATGTAAAAGATCCGACTCCGTGAAAGCTCAAAGCATAGCGAGGCTGTGCAAAAAAGCGTAGGCTGATTCCAATTTATGGAATTATATTTCAAATTACACAGATGTTGGATTCGGATCAGCGGATGGATTCGTCGTTTTGAGGAAGCGTAACTATATTTTGTGGTCTTTGATGGAATTTGAGAAGCCATAACACTGAATGATTATGAATGGAATGCGATGGTATTGAAAAATGTAATTTTGAATACTGCGTCCATAGTCGGGTAAATAGATGAATAATTGGAAAATATTTGAAATGAAATTGTTGAAACTGTCGGTCGAACCTTTCAATAACTACTTTTTGAGAGGCTTTTCAAAGCTATGTAAAAAAATATAATCAAAATATGAATACACTGATCCATTACTCAATTAGACAAATGATTGGTTCTGGCAAGACAGGTAGAGTTTGAAGAAACAATAACTACGATATTTCTTCTTTGGAAACACAGAATTAAAAAAAAATATTTTCATTTCGTGTTGATATTTCATTTTTTTGATTTTTTAGGTTGTTTCTTGTATTTTATTTCATTGTGATTTCAGTTTTTATGCTTAATATAATTGTTGTTTTTTCAGCTTACCCTTTTGATTTTAAGTTTTTACAGATTCTTTCAGGGTTTTCAAAACATTTATTGATTCGACAGTGGAATTCCGAACCGATGAAATGCATCATGAAACATTATCAACCACCTTCAAACAAAAATGTGAATGCGTTTCCATAAAATTTCAATAATCAACACATGTTGTCACATGCTCTCGTAGAGAAAAGATTTCACATTCTGAGTGTGTTTCTAAAAATCTGCATGTTTAAGAGATAATTTTTGCCTAACTGGGTTTTGTAATCACCTACTATTATATAAAAATAGTCGCGAATAGATTGATGTACCAGTCCAACTCATTGATCTACCGCGTAATGAAAAGCACCTTTGATGAAGTTATAGTGTGACTATTGTATAATCATGGACACTATTGAAATGTTTCGAAGAATTTATCCATTTCAATGTCCTGTGTTCTTGTAGCTCCATATCTCAATACTCATTCTAGATTAGATTAGATTGTCGGGGAGCTAGCTCATGGCCTGATTCACTGCGATCTTTTCAGATCTATTGTGCTGCTACTTGGTTTTTAGAGCTCATTGTCTAGTTTGATCTCTTCATATAGCTGCCAGCCTCTGGTTTTTCTTCCCCGCATCTTGCGTGTCTCAGCCTTGCTATCGCTTCGCATTCACAGAGCACTTGCAGTGCGATTTCTTCCTCTTCTTGACAGAACCTGCATTGGGTTTCTTCTGTCAGATTGATGTTGCTCATATGTTTCCTGAGTCGACTATGTCACGGTTGTGGTTTAGCAGGTCTTCCGTGACTCTGAGCAATGATTTCTTTATGAACTCTCTCGCCTGCCTCATTCCTGGGAGATTATTCCACCAATATATCGATTAGGTTTGCAACCATGAATTTATGGATGTCTTTATACATGCTTTCGCTACCCCTCAGAAGGGTTCTGGGCCAATTATAGCCTCCTCATTGCTCTTGTGAGCCTCATGTCCGGGTACTCAAGGCAGAGTGACTCAGCTCCTTTAGTGCGCTCCACCAGCTCCAGCTTCCCATCAGTTTTGAGAAGACTTGAAATGAGCAGAATGCCTTAATTGCCGCATGACTATCGGAGAACAGCCAGGCGGCAATTGCTGTTGATTTGTTTCCAAATATTGATTTTCCGCTTTATTTATGCTCAATACTGTATGACGTCGTTGAGTGATATTCAGCCAATTTTCCTCTACAAATTCAAATCGAACCAAGTCGCTGGTGAAAAGACCGATAAATCAACCAGGCATTTGGCAATGATAGCGATAATGAACGACGTTGGTTTGCGAAATTCTGTTCCGAAAATTTCAACCTCAAAGATGAGCCTGAAAGTGGTCGATTTGCAGTGATCCAGGACAAGGATTTGAGGACTGGTGGAGATTGACCCATCACAAAAGGTGCGTGGGATGGCGAAAAAACTGGACGTCAGTTCTGAAGCGGTTTTTGATAATTAAAAACGTATCGAAAAGGTCAAAAAACTCAAAAAGTGGGTGCCACACGATTTATAAGATAGAGGTGTGTTTTTCTTTGCTTTTGCTCAACCAAAACGATTTTTTTTTTAATTGGATGGTCGCATGTGATGGCAAATGGATTGTTTACGACAACAGGAGATGTTCAGGATATTGGTTGGACATGGATGAGCCGCCCAGACACTTTCCATAGACGAAAATCCACCAAATAAGATCATGGTCAGTGTATGGTGGTCAGCGGCTGGTGTGATTCACTATAACTTTCTGCAAACAGCTCGAACCATCACAGGAGAGTCCTATTGTGAGGAAATCGACGAAATGTACCGGTAATTGCGCCAGCAGTTGCTGGCATTGGTGACCAGAAGTCCGATCCTGCTCCATGACAACGCCCGTCCACACGTTTCACAAATCACTGACACCGTCTAGAAGTTGAATGAGCGTCGAAGTTTTGCCTCGCCCAAAATATTCCTCAGAACTCTAATCAAACCACTACCATCTCTTCAAGTACTTCGATAACTTTCTCATCTTCAGGGCCTCCGCCAATAACGACGAAGCAAAAACCGCCTTCGTCGACCTTGTCACAATCGAAACCCATTAAAACGGACAAAACTTTTGATAATCACTACATAGTATGAAACAAAATCGCTTTCCACCGTCTATCCCTATATATGCATAGATATTTGAAACTACGCGACGGATTTCGTTGCGGGTTTTTAATAGATAGAGTGATTCAAGAGGAACATTTATAAGTATATACGTATATAATATAGTAGAGAAACACTGAGAAATTAAGAGGTTTCCAATGTGATGTCGTGAATAAACACATTTTTTGCGCCTACATTGCGAACGCTGGCTGAACCTTACGAAATAGATAAAAAAATTCACTACAGTATTGTATGCCTTCAATAAGTCTACAAAAAAGTCCGTGATGGTATATGTCGTCTTTATTTTAGGGATAACACATAATAATCTTTTTTTATACTCAAGAAATAATGGCTCATTTACGAAGCGATTTCAAACAATATAGCAATAATCTTTATTAATTTAAGTACCTTTATTACATTTTGTATTAAACACAGATCAATGTATCCCTTATAGCATGTTATTTCAATTGAATATTATCAATGATATTACAGATTTGAAATGCAGGGACAAAGCGGTTGCGGTGGTACCGGCCGGGGGCCGGCGGTGCCTGTTTGAAAATAGCGCGTCGAAGGCCGAGCTTTGCCTTATAACACTTTATGATTAGCAGCGACCACACGCGTCTATATGTATATTCAGTATCACCATTGCACCCATGTGGAACCGGTGCGGTTGCTCGTTGAAATAATAATTTGTTCATTTCCGCATAGTCACTACTATATCATATTGAATGGATCAGAGATGAAGAAGAATTTGAACTACCTACATCTGAAACATTCACATTATTCATGTCTCAGTCATGAATCTGAGACCCATAACATTTCAAAGAATATGTTAAAAAAAGTATTCTCGAAACAATCCAATTATTTGGCTTATTCTTAAACTCCTTGATATTATAATTGCATACTCTGGTAAGGAATTTCATGTGAGGATATATCAGAGTGTAAAATATATATTTCATAGCTTATTCTCATCGAATATGTGTTCCAGTTGGAAAATGGCCTAAATCTGCTGTTCAACATTTCACTAATCAGATCCACCCATGTTTTGAATGATAAAGTGATATCAAGAAATGTGGCCAAAAATTTCGTTTTAGTCACCTGATTCCAGTTTTCACTATCATTCATATAGATATGTGTCAAGTTTTCAGCCGTATTGATTATTACGTATACACAGTTATCATTCATGATGATAATCATAGAATAGGACAATATGATTTTATTTCTAATACACTTTCTACTTCATAGTAGCATCCTCAGTTGGAGCGATACTCCACACTACAATGCAATTTTTACAAATTATCGACCTTAATCAATAGAGATTACCAATTTGTCAACAAGTAGTTTTGAGAATAGGTAACCAGCAGGTACAAAGCAGGTGATTTAATGTTACTAATGATTCGACTGATTCTAGGAACTTTTTCATGAAGAAGAATTCAACAGCAGTGCGACATTACCTTCTGAGTAGTTCGTCGTAGTTTATGTCAAAGTTGTGACAGTTCGACGAGAGACAACCATTCGACAGTTATTTTGTGCTTTTAGATTCTGGTTTTGAACCTTCTGAATGTATTTTCAATATACACTTTCGTGCACGCGTCAAATTTCAGCTTGTGAGAAAACAACTGATTCTTTTGTCTTTGTCGATGTTGGTTTTTTCGTTTTTCATATGTTTACTCAAATGCTATGCTTTTTTTTTCAGTAAGTAGTTTACTTATCTTTTCTGATGCCTTTTATGTATATGTCAGTGTTTTGAAAATGTTTGTATTATTTTGGATATTAGGGTATACTAGTTTAAAGGCTTGTTTCAATGTTATTTTGTGAAAGATGTTATGAATCATGTCCGGATTGAAGTTGTTATTCATTGCCATCTGTTTTATTAAATTTAGTTCTTCATCAAATTTTTTTGTTGATCATGCTGTGGAAAGCTGCTAGTTTATGCTGATGAAGGTAATTACGATGGATGTTAATAGTTGTGTCTGTATGGATTGGCTTGAGATAATTTGCCAAGTTGGTGTCCTTATGAGATTTCTCCATCTCCTGAAGACGCCATTTTGGTTAGTGAAACGCGTGTTGAGAAGAGTATTGCATTTCTGGTGATGAACAGTTTCACTTTTTCCATTCATATTATTATTGTTATATTGACATTGTTAGGAAATTAGTTTCAATTGGTTACTCATATTTAAGAGTAGATTTTTTCAATTGTTTTATTTTTGACTCAGAGTTGAACACTTGAATCTAGTAGCGTAGTCTGGAATTTCGTTCGGGAGGGTCCAAGACCAATGAGGTTCCGGGATAATATTTGAAAAACAGGGTACTAAATAGAGGATTGTAAACTGATTTTGATACATTTTTAACACATTCCATAAACGAACAAACTTCATATTTCAAAGAATTATTTCAAATTCATAATCTTCCAATATTTTCATTTTTTCAATGATGAAGCAGAGTAATTGTGTTCTACCCAAATGAACATAAATATAGTTTGTCCAGAGCTTCAAACTCTTTCAAATAGATTAGTAAGGCTGGAGAAACAACAGTGTAGAGCAATATTTAAAATATATTTATAACTTTTAACATTATATAAATGAATTCAACAAAATAATGCTCCAAATTACAGCAATAATCTCCTATTTTCACTTCTGACCATTTCATCGATTACTTCGTCACTGTTGATTGGAGCTGGATAATCTATTTTAAAAAAATCTGTAGGCAAGGTACTCTGAAACTTTAATTTTTCATTGTTAATGACGGTTACTGAAAAACTGAAACTCTCATCTGGATGAAATAATTCATGTAGCACTTTACTTTTCACAAAACTTTGTTTTGGTGTGGAATAACTGTTCAGAAACTATGCCAATATCTACAGAGGTTAGGCCAATGATGCTTACTTGAGAATCTGTAGGCCTACTAGCACTTGATTGGTCAAAAGACGATGAACAACACGGAGTTGAAGTAAACGTACTGCTATCTTCTTCTTCTATCGAGCCAAAAGTGGTTTCTTCTACCTCTCGTGGTAACAGTGGAACTAACACTTTGTCACTTGATTCAGAAATAGTTTTTGAAGTATTTGGTTTGAAAAACTGATCAATGGTTCTCTCACTCATTTTTAAAAAAAGCAGTAGTGAGAAGTACAGTGAAAACTTACTTCCTTAACGTTGAACAAACATGAAAACGACAACAGTAATACCGTCACTGTCACTACAAAGTATGAGTTAACTGACACGACAGAAATCACTACCTCAACTACACATAAGTAAATATTCAGCTATAATCGTATTAGCGGGTCTGACAGGTGGAACAATGGATGTATGTTTTCACTAGCGGCTGGCGTGCGAACTAGACTAACTGTGACAGTCCAGTTGAAATTCGACCATCTATACAAACACCGCCATTACATTACCCGAGCGGCCGGGCTCAAACGTTCCGGTTGATAATTTATTACTCGAACAAAACAACAAAACAACAATGGTATGATAATTTAATGTTTGTACACAAGAGTACTGATAACTTTCTCTAAAATTTCGGGTGGGTCTGCCCCTCGGACCCCTTTTTTGCCACGCCACTGCTTGAATCTGTTGGTGCCTCTTAAGAAGAAGAAATCACTTTCCTTTTTCTGTTCAGGCTACTTTTGACCGTAAACTTCTACTTCATCTTGTTAACGTAATCACTTGATTTTTCTATATATTTTACAACGCTGTTAAATTAATTACGTAACTCATTTTCCGACAACCAAGAGGCCGTAGACTTTCCAGTTAGGAGTACCTATATAACAGAATGGTTTTGACTGGAACCTGTGAAGTCATTAAGGGATGGAATGTTGTCTTCTGCGTGGTTCGTGGCTATAAAAAAGCAAAGGTTGAAGCATTTCTCTTCAAAGCGACCACAGCGGATAATGCACACTGAATTGGACTCCGTTTGGCTAGTACATACAAGCCGAAGAGATCAATTCACCCCTGCGAATATACAGGGTGTCAATTTGCAAACTTCCACCCTTAATATATTTCGTCCAGTAAACAATCTGAGGAATTCAATTTCATTGTCAAGTGGGAGACTTTCAAGGACTATTTGTAGCCCGGTTAATTCAACCCCCTAGGAGAGACATATGTTACCCTTAGAATTAAAAATGGGAGAGGAGGCCAAGTAGCACATTATTTCGATAGGCGTTCAATTCTGCTTCCAATGGTACCATGACTTATTATTTTTTGATGAGCATTTTCTGAAAAATAGCGTTCTATACAAACACATGTAAATAGAATGTGCCTGTTCTGAGATGTATTATTGTATTGAGCCCTTTTTATAAAAATTGTTAGAAGAGTATGTGGCACCGTTCCAACCCTTGAATAACATCAATGAATGTCGGTCGGTAGCCGGGCGGTTCGACTTTGGTGCTTTGTTCACTCAGTCAATCGGCCGATTTGTGAGTCGATGGTTCAAACCTCAGTCTGAACGCTAGATTTTCACTTGCTATCGTCCAACCCGTGTTAGGAATCACATGTTAAAAGGTAAGACCTCGCTAGTCCTTAGCTCGCACAAGTTTCGACTTCTTAGAGTGATCGTTCGTAGGGGTGCGACAGCTGGTAAACGAAAAAACATATTTTAAACATATTACGCGTGGGCTCTTTCATTTCTTGGTTATTGTCCTTTTACTGAATGGAATTTACTTTGCGAGAAAGACATTTCAAACATAAAATCTACTATCTACCGGTCACCTAAGGATATGTTCGAAATATTGTCCATTCTGCTCTGAACAGTAAATCTGTTTTAAAACTTTCCTCTTACGGAATTTCACTAGGAATTGAATGGAATGCTGCTGTAAATCGTCTTTCAAGATCTTCAATATCGAAAGGTTGTGTTGTGTAAACAACGGATTCATGATGCCTCCAAGGTAAAAAAATCTAAGAGTGTTAAATCTGGTGATCTCGGAGGCCATTCAACTGCTCCTCTTCTGCCAATCTATCTATCCGGAAATCTCTCGTTTAATCACTGTCAGACAGAAAGGAAATAATGAGGTGAATCACCGTCCTACTGAAAATGTAACAGATACTCCTGCAAAAGTTCATTACCTTCTGCATCCATTTGAGTTTCTAGCTCGTGAGTTATAAGAAGATCCATAGTCTCTTCAAGCATTTCAATGTATAGATTTTAGAAATCATTGACCTATAATGGCATTTCCAAGAATAGCAATACAAAAATTACCTTTATTATGGGTGTTGTGTATGTCTTTCCTGAAAAATATGTGGTTTTCGTCACTCCAATAGCGACAATTTCGTCTATCAACATTGCCATTGAAAAAAATATATATATGAAAAACATATATCGCTGGAACAGATGTTCAACAGAAGATTAGGGATGGTATTGAGGCGATGAGATATGATTCAACAAAACTTAATATATATATAT
>WOGO01011994.1:0-13758 GCA_015342085.1 Leptinotarsa defecta | reverse complement strand
ATGTCAACATTTGGTTTTTAGACAACAGATCAATTAAATTAAATTATTTATCAACTATCTTTAGGAGGTAATCACAAATTATTACTTTATTTACGGTTCTCATTTCGTGAAAGCATCACTGTTGATTGCTTTTATTTTTGTATTTTTGCGTGCATCATGGAGTGATTCTTGTTGGTTGAGTTAGAGTAGCTTTGAGCTAGACTTCGCCAAGGAGTACCAGAATCTCCTGTAACCTATTTTCATTTTCGAATATATCAAAGCCGATTCATTATTATTATTATTAACTGTGAACAACTTCCAAGATGCTTTAGAGGATATTGCAAGCCACCCTTCACGAAGTGAACCATGCCAAGATGACAAGGTTACCTGCATAAGCTTGCAGATCCACTTTTTTTCTGTCGAGGGCATCAAGCAGAGTATCCATTAGAGGCGACCAAAGAAGAGGAGATAGAACCCCACCTTGAGGGCAGCCCCTGGTGATAATCCAAGGTCTTCAATTTTGTTGAAGAAGACCCATGCATTGGCTCATCCTTGTGTTGCCGTGGGAATGAAATGACATCTGCGGCTTTCATATGAGCCTTCTGCTGAGCAGGTTCCAACTTGGTGGCAATATTATTGTGAGTATCTCGTTCAATGTCGAAAATTGAACCAAGTCAACTAGTTGCTCGGGCAGCAGGTCTGAAGAGAATTGCTCCAATTCGTGCTCTCTCTCTCTCTCAGGTCGCGGACCATCCAGAGAAGATGATCCGATCTCCTGATGACTATCATTAGTATCACTAAAGTTGCAGTAGTATCCAACTTCGACACGATTTTACTCTTATTCCCTTCCTTTCAAAAATACAGATTCAAATACACATTAATATTGTCGAAAATCTCCAGGTTCAATCAAATGGTTTGGAATGAATAGTTTCCTCATAATATTCTGTTATAAATATGATGAATTCAGCCGTATTATCGACGAAACTGTCCAAGTTTTCTCTAAATTTTTGAATCAAAAGCAATTCCACAACAAAATTTCTACTTCAAAATGTAATTTATCGACGGAATTTTATTCCCATGATTTTTCATTCAATCAATTCATGTATTCATACCAATCGAGTTATAATTCTGCAACAACCAAATAACAGCGGTTCCACCTATACCGTGTTGTAGCAAAACTGGCAGTCTTCTTGATCGTAGTTGAATGTGATCTGGAGATATTCTGTATAGAGTGAGAATATATTCATCTTTGGTGATTATCGTGTGTTCTTCCAAATGATAGCCATTCCTTTGGGCGATCTCAACCTAAGCAGAGAAATTGAACAATCAATCAGGTTATTCCGCATGAAATAACGATAATTACATGTCACACAGTAGCTCAAAATATTTTACATCATTGCAAGCATATCATGAATAATTTACATTCGTTACAAAAAAAAATACAAATATTTTTTCAGCCTATACCGTATCCATGATCATTTCTTGATTCAGAGTTGAAAAGCAGTATTTGTACCTAGTTGGGATGAATATCTCTGGATTATAAGTGCTGAAAAGGATCACCAAATTGAAAGTTTTTATTTGGACGTCATCTACAGAAATATCCAGAAATACTGTACCACTGTTCCACACTTTTCACTAGACACACTTGGTTACAGTGGGATGGAAGATACATCAAGCATACCAATGTAACAAGGAATGAAGTTCACTCAGTAGTTTCAATAGGATTTTGCATCCCCAACCTTCAATGAATGAATGAGGGTAATAAATGATTATTATCGAATTCAAACTGTCACTATGAAGAGAAATCAGAATGTCGAAGTTCTGGAATTTTCTACACTCCCCAATGGTTGCTTCAGTAGGAAGTGTAACAGAATACAGGGTCTTACCCTGTGGTTGAGTGTTCTGAACGTAATGACTCTTGATCGAAATCCTACTTCCAGAAACCATGAAGGAAACTCAAGCCTTTCATTTTATACTTCTCCAACAAGACTCCTCTGATTCTTCAGATCAGGGATTCCGGCAGTAGCCACCTCAGATCTATGTGTTACAGTCCAGCCAGAGACGTCAAAGATTATTTTCTTTTCGTGTATAATGAAACCTCTGACTATTCAACGTATTCCAAGTTCATCGACTTCGTCAATTCTTAAATTTTTTCAATGTTCCCTTCAAATTCATTGTATTTTTTTCTGGTAAAAAAAGGTTTTGACTTTCTACTTCTCCATGTATTTTCTAGTTTTTTGTTGTTTCAGTTTTTTTTTCATGTTTTTGTTCTTACCTAGCGGAACTTGCTTGAACTTGAATAGTTGGATTTTACCCGAAAGGATGATTCCCAAAAATATTTATTCAAATCATTTCTGTGTGTTCTCAAGCAAAGCCAGGCACAGAAAAACCATTTTCAAAAAAGTTGTCGTCACACATGGAATCGGTATCTCTTCAAAGTTCAGGCAATGTCACCACCTGTTGCATCCCTCCCTTCAAGCATCTAGAAGTGATTTCGAATTGGGATGAAACTAACGAGGTTCAATTCAATGCCGCAAAAATTCCGCCATCGATTTTCTCCGAGAAGATAAATGTCTCCAAACCGGATATAATGATGTCAGGTCAGACAATTCCGCTTTCTGCTTCGAAAAGTTTTTTGGAGGTGGAAATGGACACCAGTATGTCTTGGCACGATAATTTCGTTGGCATTGCAAAGGCTGCTTCTCGAAAGCTTGGAACACTGTTCCGAACCAGAAAACTGTACACACCTCAGCAACTTTTGATGCTTCATAAAGCTCAGATCAGAACTTCTTTGGAGTATTTTTCTCAAGCCCCCAAACATACCCTGAAGTGGCTAGACTCCATCTAAAAAAGAGCGATCTGCCTGATTGGAGATGCGAACATCACGTGCAACCTCGATAGCGTGGAACATCGAAGAAAGGTTGGAGTTTTATCTCTCTTTCATAGATATTTTCACGGAAATAGTGGTTCTATTCCGCCGTAACGTGCATGAATTTATTGTGACTCACACCTGTTCACACTCGACCAAATAAACCCAGCTTCTTAACGAAGCCGATTATTTTGTATGATGAGTAGTCTTCCAGGTTAGATGGAAATAGTTTGGCTCCGCCAAACTCTGGAAACATTATTCTGACCACAGCGGTACAAGCACAAAATGTATGTTCTGTTGTTCCATCACCTCTCTTCTAACAATCCGAGTCTGCATATGATGATTCAAATGACAGTGACCTGTGAGATGGCCTGTTAGTTAATCTCTACTGTTAATCCCAATAACTGTTTAGTATCAAGCTTCGAAGGGTAAATGAACGCCTTGGAGTGAGCCAATCCTGAAAGATACTGTCATAAGTCCATGAATCTTCTTGCCGTCAAGGTGTCAATGTTTTATTGGCAAAGCCTCAAGCAATGCCAATGACAGGTTCGGGTCCGATGGAGCACCCTCCTTTGCAAGGGAGTCAGCAGCCTCATTTTCTTCTAGGCCAATATGGCGAGGAATCCAGACCAGAGACAATCTGGTCAGTCTTCCTATCGAGGAGAGTCGTTGTTGACAATTTGCTACCAATTTAGACGTTGCTCGGTAGGAGCCAAGAGCTTTCAACGCCGATTGACTATCCAAAGAAGATTTTTATTGACTTGTGTATGAGCGTGGATAATTCCAATCTCTCCACACACGATTCAATAGCGTTAATATTCGCTCGAAATACAGTCGCATAGGTTCCTAGGCTCTGTTCTGGGTAAGCCACTGAAAATACCTGCACCAGAACCTGACGGTGTTGTTGATCCATCTGTGAACCAGCAACTATCTGCTCTTAACCTTCCATTACTCGCGCCAAATTATTGTACTCAGTAACTCGCGCACGGTTCAGCAGACCGGCTAGTAAAGTATGATATTTCTGAGTGTAATTGATAAGTTGAGGAAAATGCAATAATTATCATATGATTTTGGGGCAGAATAAAAGATACTTCAAAGATTTTTTTACAAAAGGAATATATTAAGCACAAAAACAGAAGTGAAGAGTTTCACTGTACTTGAAAGAAAAAAATCAACCTAAATTTTCATAACATACATTACACATTGGTCTAATATGTTCTAAACACAAATATTTTAAACAGTTATGACAGAGGTATTTGGTTTTTCTATTTTCCTTCCAATTACAGTCAGCACAGCGGCCCACGGTTCCCTGGGTTCTTACTTGTGCTTTGGCTGCAGCTGGTAAACCACACACTTCTTTTAATCTGCTTCTTATGGTCCTTGGCAAATTGGCAGAAACTGCTCTTTCTTTTTGATAGTCGTAGAGGAGGGCCATGGAAAGATTTAGAAGAAATTCCTTTCTGAGTGTTTTTGAATCGGGATGGTTTCCATTATAAACAACGAACGCATTTATACCAGTTACATTTAGCATGCTGTAAAAGGGGACCATTGGCCATCTTCTGGTGCCACGAGCACAATCGTATTGAGCACACAATTTATCCACCATGTCTACCCCTCCTTTGGTGCGATTATAAGTCATAATAATTTCTGGCTTANTTTGGAACGAATGAAACCAGTGTTGTATTATGAGAGAAGCCAAACATTGATGAACCGCTAGGTCGGCCAGTATTTTGTACAAATTCCAACGGAAGCTGCCTCTTGTTTTTTCGGATTGTCCCTACGAGGGTTAGTTTATTTGCTTTCAGACCTTCTGCAAGTTCCATACTGGTGAACCAGTTATCTGTTGTAACGTTTCTGTTGGTACCATTGATATGTTGAGAAAGCCTTTCTACTACTGATTTAGCAGTGGTCTCTGTTCGAAAGGGGCCCTCTGGCTGCTTACCCACATAAACTTCCATATGGCTGGTATAGTACATAAAAGAATCAGAAAGTGCAAAAATTTTTATGCCATACTTATTTGGCTTGCTTGGTATATATTGTCTGAAGTTACATTTACCTCTAAACGCTTCAAGCTTTTCGTCTATGGTTACGTGCTCAGAATGTGAGTAACACTTTTTTTGATTATCGTTGAATTTCTCAAACAAAATTCGGATCGGAGCCAATTTATCAATTTGTACTCTCTCTTCTCTTGTATGTATTTCATCGAAACGAAGGCATCTCATTAGAAATTGGAATCGTATTCTGTTCATTCCAAGACGAAATGCTTCCACTCCACTACCATCCGTTCTCCAAAGATCGCCTAGATTCATATGGTTAGCTTTTCTTACTCCTGCAAGATAAAGGATTCCAATCAGCGCCTTTATTTCTATGATATTAGTAGTAACATTCCTTTCTCTGGAAAATTTTTGGGAAATGCTATTTATTTTAATATTGGTGCAGTCCACAATGATATTTAGCATTTCTTCGTCAAGCAAGCATAGCCATATTCGAGAGGAGACTTTTTGGATGTTGCATATGGTTCTACTCCTGGCAATTATAATACAATATTTGAACTACGAGTTCTTACATTTTTTGGTGGAGCATGCTTTTTCCACATTGTTATCTTGTCTTTTCCTATGAATACTGGTTCTCTGGTAACAGCAACAGGTGTATAATCATCTCCACCATCCTCAAACTCTTGCTTCGTGTCACTACTTTCCAATCTTCGCTCCATATTATCTATTTCGCCTTGTTCATCGTCATCATCACCCCCATAATCTTCATCACTTTCCACTTTCTCGAACAACCTCAAAAGTCTTTCCTGCTCCTTTTCGTAGTCCATATCTATAATAAAAAAAGTTGATTATATAGTTTTATAACACATTTTAGGGCACGCGTCGATTTATGAAATGGGCGGCAGCGTAGCGCGAGTTTTCTGAAGGAACTGGTATATTATACATTCTTTCTTTTCATTCCATCGGCAAGTTGGCAGCAAGAGACAAAAATATCAAAGAAGTTAATATAAATTTTTGAAAAAATGAGAATCTGCAGAACTTAATTTCTTATGCAAATCAACGTTTTTTCAAAGATATTTCAATTTTTTCGAGAGCATACTCAATATCAACATTCAATTTCACTACAAAAATAGTGGTATTATAGTAGTTCTTGTGAAAAACAAAAGAAAACTCACCGATATCGATTTTAGACTCTTTTCACAAATGATAAAAATAAGTCACTTGTTTACTCGCACCCGGTCTACTGCACCATGTTGGGGTAGTACTTCTGAGAAACACTTCATAACAACTGATATTAATGGCGATGTTAGCTGAAGAAGTACTGGAAAGGTACATAGACGGGGGACGATGCACCGCCGGGAATATCGAAATTACGCAGAAAAAAATTTTGGCTCGGTCCGATACACCGTGCGCGAGTAATGAAAGGTTAAGATTGTAAATAATTTCATTGGTCAATTAAAATCCACGATGAAGTGTACACATTGTGGACACTCATCTGTAAACTTCGATCCTTTTTGGGATTTGTCACTCCCCATACCACAAAGAACTAGCCAATTAAGTTTATCACAATGTTTTGATTTCTTCACAAGAGAGAAAACTTTGAATGGACATGAAAAACCGACGTGTTCAAGTTGCAAGGAAAGAAGAAAATACACAAAGTATCTATCGATCCATAAGTTTCCCCGTATTTCAGTCATTCATTTTAAAAGATTTTCTCAAGCAGAAAGATTTAGAGGCAAGTTAAATGTTGCCATCGAATTTCCTCTACCTACATGGATTAGATATGAACAATTATGCAGCAAAAGATGTGACTCCTTGTCGTTATAATCTATATGCACTTTCGAATCACAGTAAGTGTACCTACAGCGGACATTATACAGCATTCTGCAAATATTCTCATACTGACACGTGGCACGAATACAGTGATTCACACGTGTCACCAATTTCACCAAAATCGCTTGTGAGTGGATATGCATACATCCTCTTTTATGAAAAGGTGGTTTAAAGTTGTCGACTACGAGGTCATTGGCCTTCTTTTATTAGTTTGTTCAATTTGCTTTCTTGTTAAAATTTTATAATGAATTATATGTTATTATAATTACATTGCCGTTTAAAACATAATTTTCTGTTTTTTCAACAAAAAATAACATCATATCTTAAATAATTTTTTTTTCAGGCATCATACTAGCTATTGGTATAATAAAACATTTAAAAGTAGGCATGACATATGCTGATTTTGTGCTGAAGAATGAACTAAGGGAGGAAGATGTACTGCAATTGATAAGTTACGTAGAAGCTGAAGCTATGAAAAGCCTTGGCGAAGACATTGATCCACTTGACATTGAACTGAGACACATCACGGATGAGGAATTGTTGGATGGAATCATAAATTATTTTAGTTTACAAATGGGATACGAAATTTATTATGATGATGATCTTGGGTACCTGAGTGATAGTGAATAACCAATGTAATAAGAACTTGTCCAGTTTGAGCACCAACAAACTTCAATATCAAAACTGAGAAAAATTTCACTTTCTCACCGCAGAATATATAACTTCAATGAAAATTATGAAAATCCGTCGTTCCAAAAATTGAAAATATTGTTTTGAAAATGATATTCAAAATATTATTTCAATTACTTTGGGAACATACTCGGCAAGAAATATATTCAACATATTTTTATTTGCAAATTAGTTCTCTCTAAGTTTGTATTTCATATATCCATCAGAAATTCCAAGTACATTCTGTGATACAGAAACAAATAATGAGCATTTTTTTGTACCCAATTTTCATTAAGAATATGCTGCTCAAGCTAGACATGCTTTGAAATTGTTCGTACCTACATGTTCTATATTTATTTTCGTGATTTCCCTTAATTTTAATACACTGTGTCTTCTTTGAGACATATTATTAAAATAAGCTTATTTACAGAAAAATAATTATATTTTGTAAATTAGCTTATAGGTAATAAAAAATAGTAGTTTTGCTAATTTTTATACTGAAAAATATATACATTTTATTTGAATTGGGTATATTTTTCGAAGGTATTGATTTTCATGAAAGAAAAATTTTTGTCCCCTGTTTCTTAAGAAATTCTCCCAATCCCTTGACAACAAGGAGACTGCGGTTGCTGTATTTCTTGATTTTGAAGAAGCATTTGACAATACACTACCTAAATCTATAGGATTGTCTCTGGCTAGGAAAGGTATAGAATTTGCCATAACTGGGCTGATCTATGACATGCTAGTAAACAGAACTGCAACTACGACTCTTCAAGGCGAGGCCATAAGGTTCAGGGTCACCAGGGGTTGCACCAAAGCACGTTTGACGTTGTTCACAGTTGGTGCCTGAAGGAGCAGGCACCAACTCCAGCAAAACTGTGTTAATACCCTTCACCAAGAGGAGAAAATTGGACGATCTTACGTTGATTTCCCTTAATGACGAGATCATTCTATTTGGAACAGAGGTGAAATATTTTGGCATTGTTCTTGATAAAAGACTCACCTGGAACGCTCACTTGGAAGAAGTTTTACACAAAGCCAGACTATCTCTATGGATTCGTGGTACAACTTGGGGCTTGGGTCCCAAACAAATCCACTGGATTTATGTAATAATTCATACCAATGATCACTTATGGCGCAGTTGTTTGGTGGCCAAAGGTTCAACAGAAAATGGCTCAAGCGAAGCTCTCTGGCTTACAGAGACAGGCTTGTCTGGCTATCACTGGTGCCATCAGTACCACACCGTCAGCGACCATGGAGATCCTTCTAGATCTACCTCCTCTCCACATTTTTCTGGAAAGAGAGGCTAGATAGACTGCATACAGACTTGTGCACATTGCCAATTGCGCAAATCCAATAAATGCAGATTGCAACAGACTGTTGGTTGACACTGGAAGTCACAGCATTCTGGAAATGCCTTCAACATTCAACTACAAACTGCCTTATAAAGCACTATTCACGAGTAGAGAGGACTGGATCCTCCGGAAGAAGGAAATATTAAGAACAGTTAGTTATTGGTTCACATATGGATCAAAAACACCTTAGTCGCAGACCCAGGACAGAGATATTTACCAGCCTAGGGATGTATGCGACTGTATTTCAAGCAGAAATTCACGTTATTGAATTGTGTCTGGAGATATTGGATAAATCCAACCTCACCCACAAGTCAATGAAAATATTCTCAGACAGTCAAGCGGCGTTGAAAGCTCTTGGCTCTTACCAAGCAGCGTCTAAATTGGTAGCAAATTGCCAAAAATGACTCTCCTCGATAGGACAATAGAAAGACTCAACAGATTATCTCTGGTCTGGATTCCTGGCCATACTGGCCTGGAAGATAATGAAGCTGCTGACTCTCTTGCAAAGGATGGTACTGCAAGCGGCTTCATCGGACCAGAACCTGTCCTTGGCATCGCTTTGGGTTTTGCCAAACAAACATTGAACACCTGGATGGCAAAAAGATTTATGGACTTCTGGTACTAGGAATGAACTACGATGTCAAACAGGCTATCTTACTGGTCACTGTCATTTGAATCATCATATACAGAAACTTGGACTGTCGGAAGACAGTGTGTATCGCCTCTATTGGGAAAATGATGAAGCAGCAGAGTATATACTTTGTGCCAGCCCCGCTGGGGACCGAATAAGGTTCTTAGAGTTCGGCAGATTCGTACTCTCACCATCTGACCTGAAAGACCACTCACCATACAAACTAATCGGCTTCATTCAGAAACTGGGTTTATTTGGCTGAGTTTGAATAGGTGTGAACCACAATAAACCCTTGCGGGTTGCGGTAGAGGGTCGAATAGGCCCACTCACTTCAGAGGTAATATAATCCCTGTTTCTTCATATTCATTAAGAAAAATATTGAAATCTGACGAGGAAGGAAAGAATTTTATAAAATCTCTACAAAGATGTGTGGACCATGCGAATAAGTGTCTTATAGACACAAAACTGAAAGGAAAAGCCTTTAGAAACAACTATTTTCATATAAATATTGGATTACAAGAAAGAAAAAATACTTTTGAAACAGCTATTTTTATTTGAACATTGAAATATATACAGAACACATTTTTATTCAGTTTATACCCCAAACATTCGTTATGAAATCGAATCAGATATGATTCACAGGATTGCTATACATTAAAATATATGAAAGAAGTAAAATTCCGCTTAGGTGGAACACTTTCCTACTCAATGGCTGACATCCGATGTTTCGGAATGAGACACTTGCTTTATTACCTCTTCAGCACCAATCTGGATAACATAATAAGACGAAGCACTCATTTTATTCATAAAATTATGACTTTGTGTCTCGAATGAGTTGAATCTACTCATGCCATCCATGACAGTACGTAATTCCATTCAATTGCTTATTTGATTCAATCCCAGCCATGGGAAATGTAAACTGAAATTTGGAAAATTCTGTATTTCAATTGATGAGCAATAAATGTATTACCATTCACCTCAGAAAAGTTGCTGGTCAGTATTCATTTCGAAATTGATTGCTTTCTTCTTTTCTTTGGAAAATTCCTACATCCTTCTTTGAAGAGATGAAGAAATAAAAAGCCAAAGTATTCAAGAGTATTCAAGCTGTCTAGCTTTGAACCTGGGTTAGGTTAGGTTAGGTGTAAAGTGAGTGAGTCTATTCGACCATTCACCACAACACGCAAGGTTTCATTGTGGCTCACACGCATTCACACTCTACCAATTAAACCCAGCTTCTTAACGAAGCTGATTAGTTTGTATGGTGAGTGGTCTTTCAGGTCAGATGGTGAGAGTACGGCACTGCCAAACTCTGATTCGGTCTCCAGCGGGGCAGGCACAAAGTATATGCTCTACTGTTTCATCATTTTCCAAATAGAAGCGACACACACTGTCTCCCGATAGTCCAAGTCTCTGCATAAGATGATTCAAATGACAGCGGCCTGTAAGAAGGCCTGTTAGACATCGTAGTTCATTCCTACTGTAGTTCAACAACTGTTTGGTATCAAGCTTTTAATAAACGCCTCAGCAGAATCTTCCAGAAGTCCATAAATCTTCTTGTCTGTCATTCAGCCTAAAGCGATGCCAATGACAGGTTCTGGTCCGATAAAGCTGCTTGCAGCATCCTCCTTTGCAAGGGAGTCAGCAGTTTCATTGCCTTCCAGATCAGTATGGCCAGGAATCCAGACCAGAGAAAATCTATTGAGTCTTTCTATCGAGGTGAGTCGTTTTTTGGCAATTTGTTACCAATATAGACGTTGCTTGGTAGGAACCAAGATCTTCCAATGCCGCCTGACTTGAATTTATCCTTGAAATACAGTCGCATAAATTCCTAGGCTGGTAAATATATCGGTCCTGGGTCTGCGACTAAAGTGTTTTTGATCCATCTGTGAACCAACAACTATCTGTTCTTGATATTTCCTTCTTCCAGAGGATCCTGCCCTCTCTACTCGGGAATAGTACTTTATAAGGCAGTTCGTTGTTGACAGTTGGAGGCATACAGTTAGAGGTCATTTCCAAAATGCTGTGACTTTCACTGTCAACCAACAGTCTGTTGCACTCTGCATTAAATTGATTAGTGCAATTGGCAATGTGCACAAGTCTATATGCAGTCCATCTAGCCTCTCTCTCCAGAAGAATGTGGAGAAAAGGTAGATCTAGAAGGATCTCCATGGCCGGTGACAGTGTAGTACTTATGGCACCACTAATAGCCAGACAAGCCTGTCTCTGTGAGTCAGAGAGCTTCGCCTGGGCTGTTTTCTGTCAAGGTTTTGGCCACCAGGCATTTGCACCATAAGTGATCATTGATCTGACAATCATCACATAAATCCAATTGATTTGTTTGGGATCTAAACCCCAAGTTCTACCACAAATCCTTCGACATGTCCATAGAGACAGTCTGACTTTGTGTGCCAAGATATTTCACATCCGTTCCAAATGAAATGACCTCACCATTGAATCGGATCGTTAGATCGTTAAATTTTCTCCTCCTGGTGAAGGGGAATAAAACAGTTTTCCTGCGGTTGACAGACATCTGCTCCCTCAGGCTCCTTCAATCTAGATACGAATTGAAAATGGATGGTGTCATTCATGAAGATAAGTGAATAATAAGTTTTTGGATAATACTATCATTTGGACATTCATATAATATAATATTCCTCAAAAGTTGGTCGTTTTCTTGATTTTTAATAATGAAGAACTCCGCAAAGGTAATTCTTCTCTCATAATCGGATAGCTTCAGGCCATGGACTGAACTATGAGAATGATACCTTGCGATGGTAAAGAGCTTTGTTATATATTTGAAGTAGCTGAGTTGACAATTTCATGGGCATTATCGTTTGATTTTTGAAGTGAAGAGAACGATGATGTAACGCTGGAGCTAGCTGTTAGGAGTATTCTCTCAGCAATAGGCTTTTTATAAGAAATAGATTATTCGATGTAACCCTCAGCTACTGTTGTAGACTTCCATCCTCTGTGCTCCTCAATATCCGTTATATTTGCTCCTGATTCTGCTAGCAAAGAAACAGAAGATCTTCTGAAACAGTGACCTGTATATTCCTTTGGTTTCGGGAATTTCAGAAACTCAGCAATGTTGAAGAGCATTTTCCCAAACGTGTTTATACCAAATGAGTTGGTACTGCATTTATAATTTGTGTTTTTCAAAAAAAAGTTGATGATTGTTAACAGAAGAGCGTAATGCAACGTATTTATTAAAATAGTCAATGTTTTTTCCAACAATGCAATCTGGAATTTGAATAATCAACGATTCATCAGTTGATTTATTGTCTTCTATTAATAAATGGCAGAGCTCTTGACGCCGGCAGGCACCATATATTCCGATAATAGTAGCAACTTCTATCATCAAATATTTTTCATCTGGCGCCCCATTTATAAACCTCTGGTCTTGTTCAAATGTAAGTTTTTCATGTTTTAGGCCTCTAACTTCCATTTTTTCGCTTTGAGATAGCTATTACCTTCAAACATTTGCTTGTATCAACACCCTTTTTAACGAACGCACTCGAATTTTTCATTGAAAACTTGCTCCACCATGTTGACGAGTTCCATATTTCTGATTTTTCTTTCAGATAGGCTAAGAAGACGGTTTTGCTGAAATTTCCTTCGACGTTTTTAAGTCTACACCAGCTAAAAATATTAGAATATGCGATGTCGTACTGCTAAGTCGATTTTTTTGGTAACAATTCAATTAAAGCTCTTTTGCATCCTCTTCAATATCATCAGGAACTCACAATTCCTCAATATTGTTCTTCATTATGCAAGACATTAAACACCAGCAAGAACTTCAAATGTGACTTCAAATAAAACGTGTTAGCTGTAAACAATAATGTTTGTTGGTAAACAGGTGATTCAGCGTCACCTGACACGGCCACTTCACAGCAAATGTGATAGTATGAAAATAATTAACTGACAAAAGACGTCAAAGTGTGTTTTTATAGAAATAATAAATGTATCGATTTTATTATGAAAACAGGATAGTTGTACAAAAAAGTAAATTTTATTTTGTTCGTGAAATTGCTCAACTCGTTAGTCTCATTTCGCAAACTTTTTTGCGCACAAAATGAAACCTTACTTTCAACACCCATATCATAAATAACTATACAGGACTTTTCATGATGAGCGTTAATTAGTCGTTTCTGCCAAACTATTTAACGGATCCATCTGAAAATTTCAGTGTGCATAAATCAATATGACCTACACGCCTAAAATATTTCAGATGAAGCGGCGTTGTCGCTTCTACTATAAAGTAGCGGCTTCTTTGATTTTTCAAATGGAACACCCCGTATATAATATCATATTATGACTCATTATCACTTTGTCAACGAATTCATATACTATTTCCCTATACCTATCTATTACCGTTTAAAGATATAAATTAATTACGGGGTGTTCTATTCGAAAAATCAAAGAAGCGGC
>WOGO01011888.1:0-17518 GCA_015342085.1 Leptinotarsa defecta | reverse complement strand
TATTTCGAACCTTCCAAAGAGTTTCTTGCTTCCGTTAGAGGTTGAGTCTTGTTTGAAAATCATCAGTGTTATTATTAGATTGACTGGTGCCTCAGCTATACTTGTTTCCTTATAACAGTCAGTTAGTTTGGCGCATGTTTGACAATAAATATGAGTTACTTTTCCGATTTTCATTTCTTGCGGAAAGACACCTTTTACAAATGACGGATTAATCAGATATGTTAATGGTTTTATTATCGTTGAAAGAATTCTTTTCAAAATGTAAATAGGAATATCATCGCTCCAGAGGATTTCTTATTTTTCAATTTATTTCCTAATAAGGATAATAATTCAGTTTCAGTAAATGGTTTAAAGAACATTGTGAACACATTGAAAAAATTTTCCTTGAAATTAGTATGTGAAGCTTTATTAACTGATATTTGATTGACCAAACTGAGCGGGGTCTCTATAAAAATTTGTTGAGCTCGGATGCTACAGTGCGTTCTCTTCATATTGTTTAGTTTAATATTATTTATTGTCTGAAAAGGCATGAGCATGTATGAGCAAAGTATGGACAGAGTTCGTTGAAAAAACAGAAGCCAACTTTTTCATTTATTGCATAGGAAAAGTCTCCTATTTATAGTTTTTATGAATTTCAAGTGAAGATAAGATTTCGAAGAAAATTGCAAAAATCTGTCATACCAAGTTGACCGCCATGAAATTTTGATGAAATGAATAATTCATGCTTGCACAATCATTATAGAAGTCAACACTATTCATTCGTTTTATTCACAATTCCGCATCAAAGCCGCTATTAGAGGCTGAAATATTGCAAAACAATTGACTACAGACGAAGAAGAAAGAGTGAAGGACTGCACTATACCGTTTTTGCAGTGGATGGGAGAAAATAATTACTAACCCAGCTAATGCCGTGCAAAGAGTTGAAGTGAAACCATCAGGTACCTGTGCAACGTCTTCGACTTGAAAGATTCGTCGCAAGTTAAAGTTAAAAAGGGAGAGTACCTCTATCGTTTTAAGAAAAATCAACATATAAATTTATTTAAAAAAATCCATTAAAGGTTTTGAGTCGATTCGGTTGAAATTTGGTACAGATGATTCAAGTAATAAGGAGCTCATTTGGGTGTAACTGTATAGATTAGTATTTTCAAGTCTAGTGGCATCATAATATCAAGAAAAACTACGCCACTGCATTATTTGTGTGAATTTTAATCTTTTACTTTCGAAAAACCAACGATAAAACTGTTTTGTCTCTTGGGTTTTCTTCATATGTAGCTTCTATAGAAAATGAAGTCACATATCTCATTCTGAAAACTATCAATGTCCACATTGAATAAAAACTAGAAACGGAATATAAACAAATGGATGAGCGAAGCTGCTTACCACAAAAAGAAATACTAGAGTGCCATTAATTTTTCATTGATTGCCTGAAACGTTCGAAAATACCTGGAGTATCCCTTGTGACTTTGCAATCGTGAACCATTCGATTCCTCAAGTTATTTACATCTAGCAGGAGATTTTAATGGAGACCCCATATACAGAAATCTAGGGGATTCGTATCAGGACTGCGAGCTATCAATTGTGAGGTCCTGAACGTGCAATCCAATAGGGTAATCAGCGATAATTTCTACCAAAATGTTCACTGAAACTTGTTGCTGAAAATAACTTTTTCTAACAACGTGGAGATATTTGACAGCACAAAAATAGTCATTTTGAAAGTTCAATGAAGTATCTCGTGAAAAATTTGCCTCGATCGTCAATAACACAATTGTGAAAAAATATTATTGTAGACCATCGTATGAATCAACCACCTTCAATACAACTTAGGTAAACGTTCCGAGGCAGTAGAGCTTTGACTTGCTGTTTGTGGTAGGTGTATAGCTTTAGTGCACTCTTGCTGAAATATTTGGAGCATCTTTTCAAATCGCAAATCGTAAATTTTGTTTGTAGCATTTCCTTAATGTTTCAGCACATGGAATCACTCCGATGCGATATCCGTCCCGTTAATTTCTTCATGTTTCTTCCACACTTACGTTTGCTCATCTAAAAAAAAGTGTATGTCAGCTATATGAGTGTTAGTGGAAGTACTGCAAATTGACAACTCTGAATTTTACCGATGTGGCAGTACACCTATCCTTGTCAGATAGTCTGCAAAGCAGGTAAGTAGGTACTTGATTAGACTTGGCAAACATTTGTTATAAAACCAGATGAATGTATACTTTGAAATAGTAAACCTATTGAAACCAGTATTGTCCCATATTCCGAAACAGTCCTGTACCCCAGTAGAATTTGATTTCTAGCTCGAGATAAGAGGAGTTAAAAAGTGAGTACCAAGCCAAAAGAGTGGGATGTTTCTCTGGACATCATCAACAAATCAATATTTTATGCAAATGGAATAGAGAGGTTTCATTTATGTTTTTCGAAAACGAAGCTACATTTTAAGAAACCACGGAACACCAAAAACTTGGATTATCAGTTACTTGATCTGGAAAAATGAAGAGAGAAAAGAGAAACTAAGGCAGTGACGTACTCTTTTTTCGATATTATTGTCTGAGATGCCCACTGAGATGTCATCGAACCTAATAATTTTAGTCTGGTTGCTGAAGCTAAATATCCGCCTCATTTTTCAAATACTTGTACCAAATTATTTCCAAGACAGTCATGATATTTCATAAACACCGTTTTATTTTTTCAACTTCAACCCCCTTCATTTCAGAAAAGAATCAACTCGGGAAATATGGTTATGAGATCTTTTTTATAAACAAAACACATATTTTAAAGATTTGTCCAGTCGTTATATCAAAAATATAATCACTTCTTTCATACATACACTAAAGTCTAATATTTTCAGACCCACCACAAATATTTCCATTATTCTATTTCAAATCTCATCAGACATGGAATTAGCGGGTTTAATTCAGTTTTCAACCCTGCGAACTTTGTTGTATGCCAGTACTCCATTTTGATGAACTGAAAGAGCAATCCCATTTGAAAACAGGACTAAAATAATTTCTGCTCTTCTGGACTTCAGTTCACAAGAGAGTTTCGTGTTGTAGAGAACATTATTCTGAATGGTATAAAGCTCTGAACCCATAAGACCCGTAAATTCATCCCAACTTTGTTTATTATGTTGCCCAGAACTAGTAACTTAATGAGGAAAATTTGTAATAGCGGTTTTACTTCGGTTTTTGAGTTCATTATAAATTACTGTGTGTCGAGAAAACATACTGAGATTTTCTTCGCATACTTTGAATATAATCAAAAAAACATTTTAAAAAATAAACAGACATAAGTGTGTAGTAACTTTTCTCAAAGGTAATATTCAGAGTGCAGCAAGTTTTATTTAAGAATCTTCCGTAATTGGAAAAATATAATCCGAAACAAAATCTCTTTTTTCGTTCACGATGAACTAAAAGAGTTTGTTACGTTTGTTATTACTGGGTGTTGTTAAATATGTCTTCAATGATATGACGAAGTGATTTTACTTATCAAGTTCGTAGTTTCACAAAGACAATTATTAAAAATGTCAATTACATGAATAAATTGACAGCGGCATATTATTAAGACAGTAATTCTAATATACAGTTACTTTTTGGAAACTGATTGCTTCCTTCCTTTCGTTAGAAGAATGTCACATTTTTTGCATTAAGATGGAGAAGTAAAAAGCTGAAACTTTTCTTTCCCAGAAGTCAATTACATGCTTCTTGTTAAATTTCACGAATTTTGAACAAATTTCCATCTGAATTCAGATAATTTTTCGCGGTATGACAGATACTATTTTGAAATATCAAATAAGACTTCTTTCGTTACACCATATCGATAAAGAAAGATGTATGTTTAGATAAAGAAGTACGTTACGGATCTTTTTAAGAATTTCAGTAAGTTAAACTGAAATTATTTATACATAAATGGAATTAAAACGTATACTTGACTAATTATCTCCATATAGAATAATGTGTTTGAGACAGAATTTCAAATCAAATGAATTCCTTATTGGATGTCCTCTATCAATGAAACGGAGATAATAATTTTTTTTCGTATGGTTCCGTATCAATACAGAAAATGATGAATATAGGGTATTGGACAGCCTAGGAACCAATACAACGTGTTAAACGTATTTTCAAGTATACAAAAATCAAAATAACTTCATGTATAGTGCTTCAAATGCAGTGAAATTGTTCATGTAGGGTGCCTACGAAGTCGCAAGGTGAATGGGACAATGTAATATTTCGCGTGACTTGGCGTCGGTTTAACAAATCCGAAATGTATAGCTCAATGAAAGCTAGAACAACATAATAACATCAAGTGTATGTTTGATAACAGTAAAAAACGAGGAAGATAGTGAGCATTATCTGTAAAAAACGATGAATTACTGTTTAGGGGCTCGCCGCATACCTGAACACTTCAGTTGGAAACGCAATGTGCCACGAATATTTCAAGCGCTGAAAAATACCTCTTCTTCGAATCACAGATAGCAGCTGTGTGGTTTTTAAAAGAAATCTTTTTTTTTTCAAAACTGATCGTACACCTCAATAACAAGTGCTGAGCAATCAGAAAAGCAAAATGACGGAAACGGTGGAGACTAAGATTTATGAAGTGAGCTGAAACAATTGTGACAAAAAGTATTTTGGTTGAACTGAGCGGACTGTCACAACTACTTTCAAGAAACATCAACATTTATTTGATTTTACATATCAGGGGAGCCTACAATAGCTCAATATGTACTAGAGATTGGCCGAAAGGTGAAAGTTTCGGGATCGAAAACGAAAAAGAAATATGATCTATAAATAGCAAACAAGGCCTCAATCCAAACAGAATGCTGTTTACTTTTTGAGTAGGCATAAAAATATACAATGTTTATTTGAAAAAATTATTACATTGAGATTCAGGTACTGGAATGAATAAAGGAATATCCGTGAAGCGAATAACTGTCCACAGTATACAATCAATTCTGAGATAGGTTTTTGATCTTATTGTATATGTAATTATGGATAATAATGAATACAAACAAAGAAGAAAATACACAAAACGAATGCCACAAATGTTAAAGCCGGTGAAATAGTGAATCAGATTAAATTACAACTGAACAATAAATAATTCATGGATAGACAATATAGACAGATCAATAAAGTTGAAATTCAGAATTGAGATATAACAAAAATATAACATAAAAACTAGAACTCATATGATTACCCTCATTAAAGAACGTAATGCGTCATCCATTTATATGTAAAAGGCTCTAACTCGGTTGTAAGGGAAAATGTAGTAATCTCCTGATGTTCTAACTTCAAAAGCGGGAAGCGTATCAATATGCTGTGCTTCAGTTTTGGTATGGAATTTTTATTGATGTATTTCACGACAGAAATTCCAACTCTATCTGTCAAGTCGTGATAGGCTCACTGAAGTTCTTGCTAAGGTCACGGATATTGGTCTGTTATCATTCATTCATCACGTAATCGAAAACTCGCTCGTGTTCCTGTTGCTTTGTAATTTTAATTTCGGAATTCGAGTAGTTTGAGAAAATTGGCAGATATTCATCAATGTGCTTGTTTCATGCTGTGGAAAATGATACTGGTTTGCTTATAGACTGATCGAGTTAGGGGTATATTATACTTATCAAGCCTAATCAGTCCCAAAATCCCTTTATATTTGCAGAAAAAAGAATAATTCGAAAAGCAAGAATTTAAATTGGCCGCATGTCTGTTGACCAATAAAACTGATCGTGTCTAGAGCGGAGTTGTATTGGTTTTTAATATCCAATCACAGATATGATCCTATTTGACAAACGCCATTTTTGGTGTTATTGTTGTCAACTCGGTGTAAATACAACTGTTACAATTATATAATTACAGAACGTAAAAGGTAGGTCTCGGCGGGTACCTATTTTGCTGCATATTCTGTGTCATTAGTTTACATTCCGAAAAATATTTTTTCAGGTTATTTTTAGATCTATATTGTAACGAATTAAAGAATCAACTGTCTTAAACAAATTTATTTTAACAATACTTCACTATCATAACTAATTTATTTACATCACTCAGTAACTAACGCTTAATTTATCTTCACCGTTTGTTAACCGCTCGATTCGCTTTCTTGGTACAGACTGCCCTTCGGGACGAAGAGCGACGTTTTTTATATCGTCAACGAACGTTCCGGATCCCTCTGCGGATTTCGGGACCCATCCTGAGTTTTGGCGGTACTTCGCGACGCGCCATGCGCCCGCCGACCGGGACACCGGCCAGGGCCGGTCTCAGATTCATTATAATAGCTTGAAGGTCATCATCTATTTGATTTTGGGATGCTAAGATCTTAATAGATGCGATACTATGATATAACTGCGTGTCATCTGCAAATGCGTGTCATCTGTAAATGTTTAATTTGAGAAAAAATATATGCAGTGAATAACAAAAATAGAAGAGGACCAAGGTATTTCTTATAAAACACTTTTAAGGGATGAACTTCTATCATCAACATCTACCTTCTGATATTGGTTGTTCAAATAAGATATTTTTTATTGAATAACTTTTCTTCAGATTATCATATTGATATACATAAAATCCAAGTAATGACTTGAGCTTGTCTCAAGTAAAACACTGTCAATATTGAATAGTTCAACTAAGATTAGTTTAAATTATCACTTCTGTCGGGCGTCCCGAAGCACAGAATTTTTTATTGTAATTTGAATTAAGTATAACCCGTATGTTTATTAGACTGTGGCAAAACATATATATTAAGGTTTGTTTGTTCGTGTCATCTTGGCTTAGACTGGTTGGAGTCTGGCTCCCTTACTCTTTCGGCTGGTACATTAAGGTTCAGACTGTTTCCAGATGAGGTCTATAACCTGAATCTTTTATCCACAAGAAAAGAATCATACCTTGTGTGTGTTAATTAATTATGAGTTGTATCACTCCTAGGGTATGGCAATTTTTGCCATACCCTAGGGGCATGTGTAGAATTATCCCATAACATTCCGTTAAGATGAGTTGACTATAGGACAGTTGTTCGAATAAAATATCAACTACGTAGTTTTCAGTGAATACATATTGGGAATATTGCTTTCCCATTGTGAAAATGCAATAAAAATTTTACGAGTGAATGTAAGAATCGCATTTCTGAAATTGGATTCAAATTGTCGATATAACGGAATGATATTGCCATTTCATTAACGCTACATTTCCATTTCATAAAACATTTTGTATAAGAAATAGTGATCATTTTATAGAATACTTCGAAGTTCGACGTGATGCTTACTTCAAAACCGAAATATATTTTCATTTTGGATTCATTCAAATACTTTCACAGATATATTTCATTTCAAGTTATTATTTATACAGTACATTCCATTTAAAACGAGCCATCCTGAAAAAAACACTTCAACAATAGTATACAGCCGCCATATTTTTACACATTCGTTCTAGAGACGAATGTGGAAGCGATAAATCAGAAAAAGCGATTTTTTATCAATTCTTGAATCAAAATCTAATGACTGGACAATGAGAAGGAAAAAAAATTCTTAGGTAAATGTTCCAAAAAGTTTTCACCAACTTCCAAACAATGGTACAAACAAGCTTCCATTGGCGCCCTCAAATTGTTGAGAATTTTGGGAGTTATTTCTCTGCAATGCCTCATGATATTCTCTCTCAAATCTCCTAATGTTGTTGATTCTATCACATACACTTTAGACTTCTTATGACCCCATAGAAATGAATCTACAGGAGTGAGATCTGGAGACCTTGGTGGCCCTTCTGCGGGATCTCTTCTGCCAATCTAGCGACCAGGAAAATGATCATCCAAAAATTGTTCCACGGGAGCTGCATAATGAGGAGGTGCACCATCCTGCTGAAAAACTATTTCATTTTCGAATAAATTTATATCGAACGTATTCAAAAAACACTTTATTGTAAGATTTTCACCAGTGAAAATCTCACAATAAAGTGTTTTTTTGAATACGTTAGTTATGGATTTCATCAAGTATCGGCCAATTCCATCATATAAATTTATAGATAGATAGATAGATAGATAACTTTATTACCTCATTAGCCACATAAGTGTAGGTTCGTTAGTTACAATCATCGGATACATCCGGATACAATCATTAAAATCTAACATTATATTGAAAAAAATATTAAAAAAAAGGTAGAATTAATGATATAAAAATATTAAAGAAACAGTACAATAAACAAGTATTCTCACCCAGATTTGAATGCAAAATTACTATTTATTAACATTTAGAAGATCTACGAATTCTTGAATATTATAAAGCGGATTGTCAGCCAGTAGAGTTTTTACAAGCTTTTTGAATCTGTTAACGGTGGTATTTTTTATTTCCTTCGGCAGCAGGTTATAAAAGTAACTTCCTGCCCACTCTGGTGATTTTTTATCATGCAAAGAAGTAACTTTCATAATGATATCTGATATAATTCCTTAACCAATGTTTGGAATACAAAGTGAGATGAGAAAAATATTTTTTCAGTGTTCATATGAAAGTATTTGTTTCGAAATAATTTTTCATTCGTGTAATTCAATAATTATATGAAAGTAGCTATTTCAGGAGGGTTTTGTCTTTGCATCTATGCATAGAGTTACTCCTTTATAAATTGACTGCTTTTTTCCTTTCTTTAGAATATTTCCACATTTTTTTGTATCAAGATGGAGTAGTAGAAAGCCAAGAACTTTTTTTACCAAAAATTAGTCACTCCTAAAAATATAACCCTTTCAATATAAACAAGATTCCTTCTGGCTGGTATTTAATCGAATGAGTGACTGAATGTCATTACGATGTCATCAATGAGATGAGTAGATCAAACTTATTCCGTTTCATAAAAATCGTAATTTATGAATGGTAATTTATGTAATCGTAATTTATGTGTGGTTTTTTCTTATAATATCATCCAGATTGGTACTGAAGAGCCCTAAGGAAAGTGTCTTATGGCAAAATATCTGTCTACCAGTGAGGATGATAGTGTTCCATGGAAATTTTTACCTTTCATTTAGTATATTGTGTAGAAATCCTGTGAATGATATCTAATTCCTTAACGAATGTTTGGAATACAAACTGAGTAGAGACATTTTTTTTATATAATTCAGTGTTCATATGAAAGTATTTGTTTCGGAAGAATTTTTGTTTCGTGTAATTCAATGTTTATATGGAAGTAGCTGTTTAAGGAGGGCTTTTTCTTTCAGTTTTTGTCTGAAAGTTACTTCTTCAGTTGATATATACATCTATGTATAGAATTACTTCTTTTAAAATTGAATGCTTCCTTCCTTTCTTTGGAAGATTCCTACATTTTTTTGAATCAAGATGGAGTAGTAGAAAGCCAAAACTTTCTTTTCCAAAAATTAGTCACTCCTAAAAATATAACCCTTCCAATACAATAACAAAAATTTATTCTTAATAAAAGTTTGTGCACCCCCTAAAACTAAACAAGCACCAACAAAAGACAGTAAAACACAAGTAATATTCGAGGAACCTTCTCATTTTGAAAAATTTTGGGAAATGTTATTTAGAAAAGTTCTTCAGCATCAAAAAATATATCTAGATTTGAAGTATTAGCGATCTAAGTGAAGTTTTATTTTTTTCCTATTTTTTTAAAATGGGGAAAATGGGAAAAAAAATATTGCTAAAACGATAAATAGACAGCATCCTGTATACGACGGTTTATTTGGGAAGCCTGTAATATTCCAAATCACACAACTATGGTGTTAACCACTATCAATTTTTTTGAAGAGTAAAATAATTTTGAAAGTTTTTGGTGCATAGTCATTGTTATTTTTTGTTGACACCGAAAATTACTCAAAATTATACAGTATTGTGACAACAACGCAATTTAAATAATATCAAATCACAAAAAATCAAAATAGAATAGGTATTTTGGAACTCATTGATTTTCTAGAGATTTTCTTGTCCAAAATGAGTATTTTAAGTTGGAAGGAAGTCCACAACGAATTGCCATTATTATACGTATTGGTGAGGAGGACCGACAATGAGTGAGAAACATATGTAAACCGAAAACGGAACAGTATCTGAATTACGAATTCAACCACCATCAATCTATCAAAATAGGAATCATCAAGACTTCAGTGGAACGTGCCTTCGGGCTCTGCAATACGAAGCAAGGTCTCGAAAAGTAACTAGGCTCCAAAGTAATGGTGGAACATGTATTTACCAGAAGACAGGAAGCTTAGAAATACGCAACTTATGAAAGAAACCTATAATCAAGCGAAAAACTTCCGCTGAACTGGTGAAGCGGAAAGAGGGAAGAGAGAATAGGTGAAAGCGTTCAAATGATCTATAAATAGTCATCTTCCGGAGAAATAGTCCAGTCATCACCTGAAGAAGATTGTGGATACTAACAATCGAAACGTCGTGAAGCAATTTGGTATGAAACATTTAACATTTCATTATCATTCATAATTGTTTGATTTTTATTTTTTTTCCTTTTTTTATTGGAATTTCACGTTTATATTGCTCAATACAATTGTTATTTCCATCCTATTTATTTTTTCAGAGATTTCAAATAAGATTACAATCATATCAGACAATGGAAGTTCGAACTAACAAAATTCTGATAATAAGTGATTTCAGTGATATCATACGGAAAAATATCTTCTCTGCTATTCATAACCTTCCTTTAAGGATGGTCCTATTCGATTCATAACAACAGATAGTAGTTACTCAGTTCATGAGACAGAAGAATTTCGAAGTCCATAACATATGTGTTTGTAACCAATTAGTATTCATTTATCAGCAGATTGTAAAAAAATTAGGAAGTCGCTCAGGTGTTAATGCATCGTACCTTTAGCCCTGTCGGATCCATTATCACGGAAATTATGGGTGTCAAAATCCATTATTTTCAGATCAGGAGCCGACCACACATTGTTGAATATTTCATAAATCTATAACTATATATAACAAGCTTGTTTGTAATGTTGATTTCATTGAGATTTTTGGTGTTACTTATATTCAAATATGTGGCGGAACAAATTGGCCAGTGAAATTCTTGATGCACTTTTGGGGCTAATTATATATTTCTCTATCATGAAAGTGAAGGGGATAAGATATAAGATTTCTTCGACATTGTGAAATGTGATGAACTCATGATCGCCACTGAAGAAACAACAGATCAAAATAATATAATAAGAGAAATAAGGGCAGGATACATTATTCAGAAAATGACATAGGCAACATTTTTCAATTACTCACTAATTTTTTTGAAACTTCCGAATTCTGATTTCAGACATGTATCTGTCATGAGGCTTGAAAGAAAACAAATAAATGCATTCATTGTTGGTGAATTTATGAATACAGTTGGAAATATAACATAACAATACTTCGAAGGTATTTCATTGCCTTAGTGTATTTTAACATTCAAGATCAATAAAATCCAAAAATTACACAACATAAGCCTATTTCTGTGAGGGGGCTACTATTGAAATTATAAACAATCTAAATAGCATGAGACGTTTTCAAAATATTTGGAAAAAATCAAAATTGTCTATTTTTGTTTTATTACTTTATAGCATCCTTTTTTTCAATAGGAGCACAGAAAGAAGGATTGAAACAAACGGGTATATTTTGAGGGGTATTAGTTTTTGTATAGAAATGAAGAAGCAGAAAGCCAAAACCTTTTTTATACAAAAAAATGAAACTGGAATTTCTATATGCATTCTTCATAAATTTTTGAAATATCGTTATGATTGCCACCTTCAAAATATTTTTTCCAAATGCAGACCTGATATTTTCTAGATGATATTTTCTTGCTATTTCTATCTTGCCTGTGGTCATGTATGCCAATCCCAAAGAATCTAGATCCTTCTGGTCGTTAGCTGAAGCTGTTAATCAGAACTATACGAAATCCACAATTGCATCATTTACACAAGCAGATAGTTCAATTACAACAACAGCCATTAAAAAAGCTAATCTACTAGCTGAACAATTCGCTTCCCACTCCACAGCCAATTTTCTGGAAAAGGCACCACTCCTTATTCTCACACTAGAATCCGAAAATTACTTTTCGATAGCGTCTAGTCAGGCGAATTTTGAAACAGCACAATATCAACAAGGCATCTGGTCTTCATAAAGTGCCTGTCATCAAACTTGAAAAGTGCGCACAGTATTTTGCAGATTTTTCAACCTGTCTAACATAAAAGGAGTTTTTCCTTCTTTGAAAAGTTTGCTCGCGTTCAGCCTATTCCCAATAAGGGCAAAAAACTCTTCCAAATAACTATGGACCAGTCGCTTTGCTATCAGTGATAATAAAAATCATGGAGAAATCCGTGAACCACCATATCCTCGAATATTTGGGAGGTTTCAATATCTTGAGCGATCATCAATATGACTTTCGGATCAACAGGCGACCTTCTATCGTATATCACCCATATTTGGAATAACGCAATCGAGAAACATGGAGAGTAAAGAGCTGTTACGCTTGATATTTCTAAGACCTTTGACCGTGTATGGCATGAGTATTGGCAGGCCAAACTTCGATGCTATGGCTTGTCGGATCATTTTTGTGTATGGCTCTTTAGCTTCCTGGAAGAACGTTTCCTGCAAGTAGCCGTCGATGGGTATTTCTCGAATAATCCCACCATCAACGCTGGTGTTCCCCAGGGATCCATATTGTTTCCAACCATCTTTTTGCTGTATATCAACGACTTATTTGAAAAAACCAAGAATTCCATATTTCACTTTGTTGGCCACAGCTCATTTGTTTCTTCATTATATTTGGATTCCAGAATATCGGTTACAGATGCACATCTTCACCGGCAGCAGGAGGTTGCATATCTAAATGGGGATCTAGAAGTGATTTCGAATTGGGAAGGAAGTAACCAGGTTCAATTCAATGCCAAAAAAATCCAGACATTCGTTTTTCTCAATAAGATGAATATCTCCGAACCGGATATACCAAAGTCAGGTCTATTGGAGGTTAAAATGGACATCAATATATCTTGGCACAATTATGTCTCTGGTATTGCAAAGGCTGCTTTTCAAAAGCTTGAAACACTGTTCCAAACCAAAAAACTCTACAAACCTCAACATCTTCTGATGCTTTATAAATCTCAGGTCAGACCATTCTTTGGGGTACTGTTCTCATGTATGGAACTCCGTCCCCAAACATACTCTTGAGCTGCTGGATTCCATCCAGAAAAGAGGCATCCGCCTGATTGGAGATGCGAACATCACTTGCAACTTTGGTGGTCAGGAACATCGAAGAAAGGTTGGAGGTTCGTCTCTCTTCTATAGATACTTTCACGGGAAGTGATCAAGTGACATGACACATTTGATTTCACCAAGAGCAGTACATATCAGCAATTCGCGACGGACTGTGGCTGCTCATCGTTTTGGGGTTCAACTCAGTGAACCTCGAACTTCACTGTTTGAGAATTCTCTCATTCGAAGAACTGCGGTTTTGTGGAATAAACTCCCTGAGAACGTTTTTCCTGATGAGTTGAATCTCCAGTGATTCAAAACCAATGTGAATCACTATTTTCGCACAGGCCCCTTAAGGATTTTTCTGTGGTGTTTGTGTTTTGTACTTTCATACTTGTATTTTCAGCCGTTTCATAGTTCGGATGGAAGACTTAGGAATAAAATACGGCCTTGATTAATGTTTTGGTAGAACAAGTTGTTTTATCATAGAATGAGAAAACAAAAAACTGGAAATGTCACTCATTTTTGAATATAGATAGATATCTACCCGTGTGCACATTTTTGATCCTGAATAATTTTTTTTACAATGTATATATGCTTGCGAGCCATAAAACTGATATAGTATAGTTTGCAAAAAAAAGTATTTTTTTAATAAAACCGATTTTAATTGTTCACATAATTTTATGGAAACTATAAAATTCAACACTACGTCATGATGGTATTCTGGTGAGTTTCAATGTTGAAATCTCTTCACGAATGAACCTATTAATGACACTTTTCGAATCGTTAAATCTAGGTTAAAAATTGAATGAACTCCAAAATATTTGATAGACATGCTTGATACGAGATGAAAATTCATAAGGCATGCAAAAGAAAACTTCATTGTGGGATGTGCAGTGAACAGTTTACAAACGCGTATTCCACTAAACAATAGCTTCTTCAGACGTCTGAGTAAAACAGGTAAAACTGTTTTGTAAACTGTTGAAGACAACTTTGAAACATTAAACAGAAATGTAAGAAGGTTCTATGTTGAAACTTTCAAGATTATATTTTCAATTATGAGTTGACTGCATCAACAAGCATTTGTTATTTTGAAGAATATTTCTTTGAAACGTACCAAATACCAAAAAAGTGTGGCGGCGATACGTTAACGATGATTTTGCTGTTTGGAATAAGAGTCATAAGAAACGGAATACTTTTTTGTATCACCTGAATGGGGAATAACTGACAATAAAATTCACGATAGAGATTGAACAAGATCGTCAACTCTCCATTTTGATAGTATGTTGAAAAAGTCATCAGATCACATTCGATCAATCAATCAATCAATCAATCAATCAATCAATTTATTCAATTCAAAAACATATTCTTGTTTTTAATAGATGTTAGTATATTTTCAATGAAAATTACAGTAGATTAAAAAATTAAAAAATAAATAAATAATAATAAATAAGTGGCAGTGTTCAGTTCTTGGGAAACGTCTAAGCAAAGCTTGTGTTGCGTATTTTCCCAGATCTGAACACAACCATGAATGTGAGAAAAAAAAAGCAATGATCAACCTGAAGAAGTATTGAACCAGACAATAAGGCGAAGAGGAGGCAGGTGTGAGATGAATAAAAAAAAAATCAGACATGATCCACTGAGTTGATTCAAATATTTCTTTTAAGAAGTCAAAGTTGTGATCAATGAAGGATCTAATTGTTTTCTTGCGTTCATTAATGTTCATTAATTTTTTTTTATATTTCTTAATTCAATGGGAACTTGATTGACAAGTTTCGGTCCAAAGTAAGTAACAAACCTTTGGGTATATACGTTTTTACAAAAAGGAACACTAATTGTTTTCTCGGATTTGGCTCGGGTGTTGTGTATGTGTGTCACATATGTGAGAGGCGAGTTCAACGTCCATAGAACACAGTGATAGGTGTATAATTTTCTGATATTGAATAAACTAGCCTCCTTATATAAGCTATCAGTTGGATGTCTTCTATCTTTTTTTGATACTAGCAGTGTATTTTGTATCACTTGAAGATTATGTGAGTGTGTTTTATTCAGCCCACCCCAAACAATAATACAGTACTTCATAACTGATTCAGCTAATGCATCGTATGTCATTAGTAATAAATGTTTATTTAGTATGTTTCTGAGTTGGTAGAATTTAAAAATAAGTTTTCTAAGTCTTCTAACGAGAAAATCTACATGTTTGTCCCAGCGTACATGTTGGTCAAGTATCACATCCAGATATTTTATTGTATCCGTTTTCTTTATATGTGGACAAGAACAAATTAAAGGAGTTTGGCAATTGGGAGTATGAATGAAAATGTTTCCCTCTAGTGGTTGGTCTCTTAATGTTGATAAAAAGGTTAAGAATTTTGTTTTATACTGGCGGATAAACTCCTTGAGCTTTATTTCATAATAAAAAATACGTGTTAGGTATTTCATAAAATTATAAACATTCATCTGCAGGCCCCTACATCAATCTGTGGACCCCGGGGCCCGTGGCATCGGGGCCCGATGCCAGCAATCATGACATGACCCTTCCCTAGTGACAAATGAAAAATCTCTGAGTAGGGGAGGGGTGGGCATAGTGGCCACCCTAAGGAACATCTATTTTTTTCCACCCCTAAACTTTCTTGAAACATTTTATAAATCCCGTCAACATTTAGTATGGTTACTTAAGCCTGATTCAAAAATTAAAACAACTAGATTTTAATACTTATTTGTACAAAATTTTTACTTAACCAAAAGCTATCAAAGTGGTCACTTCAGGCCACTAGGTAGGGCAAAGTAGCCACTACCTAAATGTATTTAGGTAGTATGGAAACAATAAAACGCATTTAGTTTTAGAACTCAAAACGATTGTATTAGGGTTTTAAACGAAAATAGACATTACTGAAACTATGAAATCACTGGTATTTACATAAATCACAAATAAACTCATCGTCCTTTTCTTCAGCTTCTGTGCAGGCTTCGTGAGCCATTTGAGGAACTCAGAACATCTAATCCAGCCTTCGTTGTCCTTAGATTTCGAGTAATAATCACCACAGAATAAACAATCGACGTCGCTGACGTTGCCTTCATCATCATCATCATAGAGATATCATTCTTTTTCTTAAACAATGCGCGTTTTCCTTTATTTTTAATTTTGGCCATCCTTTTCTTAGGAGCATGCTACTTCTTTTCGATTTCCCTTTCTCTTTTTGCTTCTAGTCTACGTTGTTTCGCATTCTCCTTATATTCTTTTTCTTTATTAATTGCCATGAGAGTGACCTTATATGGACTGGATGTTAGAATTGTTGCTGTTCCTTTCTTCCGCTTAGTTTCTCTTTTGATAATCCTATTGACCTTGGATACAGGATCAATTTCACGTGGACTTACAGCAAATGAAGTGGTGGGCTGTTCAAATTTGAAGTTGTTTCTAGGGCACCAGTTGAAGTGCTGGGAATAGACGGATCAAATGTGGCTTGGATGATCAACTGAAGGTAGGGATACCATTATGAAGGCGATATTGGAGTTTTCAGAACCACCAAAGAGTCCTGTTGAGTTACTGTTGTTGACAGTCTGATATGAAGATGCACAAACTTGTATGACGGTGTTCTCTTCTCCTGGCGCAGGGTATTGTTGAAGAGTCATTTTTGCTGTTTCAGCAGCTGCATAATCCAGTTCTGTGAACACATTTTTGTCTATTGGGACGATTCCACATTTTCTTAAGCCTTTTATGGCGATGACTGGTGCAGCTGCCTTCAAAAATGTTTCACCAAGTAGCTGGGAAACTTGAAATTGAGTCACTTTCCGTCCTGGATTATTCTTTGAGAACTTTTCATTGTTTTGTTCAAAGTACGTATTGAAAGGTGCCATAAACGCAACGTCGAGTGGCTGCATTTTATGGCTGCATTAGGGGAAATGCACAAAACAGTGACATGATTGTCTCTGGCTTTTTTGATGAAGTCTAAGTTGTTCGTGTGAGTTGCATGACCGTCTAGTACCAGTAGAATCGGGTCGTCTTTTGTTGGCTTTGAAAATTTTAAGAAGTGGTCAAACCATGAGGTGAATATTTCCATTTGCATCCAACCAGTAGGATGATATTCAAAAGCTGATCCAGGAAGTGCACCATATTGCAGTTCAACTTTCATTCTACGCCTTGGTAAAATCACAAAGGGTGGTATAAATGCCCCTCCAGCCGAAAAACAGACTACAAAAGTTGAAAGAACGCCTCGGTCAGCAGATGTTGAAGAGCCGACTTGTCGCCGACATTTTCGAGCAAAGACCTTGGACTGGACTGTTAAGACTCCAGTCTTATCAACATTGTACACCCTATGAGGTGGGAATACGTGATCTTTCTTTGTGTTTGGTACAAATAATAGTACCTGATGT